>BBSZ01009652.1:0-19300 GCA_000981365.1 Subanguina moxae
ATGCCGAGCCAAGTGTAAAAATCTTTCAGAAAAGTTGGCGATAAGGCTGTTGAAGCAGACCAAGGACAAATCAACCTCGCACCGTATCCGGTATCCGAAATTTCCGGATATCCGATCCGTATCCGATATCCGAAATTTTCGGATATCCGATCCGATCCGATATCCGATATCCGAAATTTTCGGATATCCGATCCGATCCGGTATCCGATATCCGAAATTTTCGGATATCCGATCCGATCCGATATCCGATATCCGAAATTTTCGGATATCCGATCCGATCCGATATCCGATATCCGAAATTTTCGGATATCCGATCCGATCCGATATCCGATATCCGAAAAAATCCCGGATAATTTCGGATATTATCCGAAATCGGATATCCGATCCGACAACCCTAATGGTAAGTAAACCACTTGGAAGGTGGTGTCAAAGACTTAAGAATCTACCAAATGATGAAGAAAGTTATGGCTTCCTGCCCAAAAAATTTGAATTTTGAAATATCGTGATCTATTTAGTTTCTAAAAAACACGTAGACAAAAGAGCAGGCATTACATTTTTGGCAATTGTCCCTTTCTGTCAAAATCTATGGTGTAGTCATGGAAACTTTTTACAATTTTTAATTAGTTACTTGCTAACAGACCAAAAACAATTTTGCTTGTGACTAAACAACCTTTTTGCACTAGTACGTAATGGTAGCTGCTAGTCCTAAATACAAGCTGTATTATTTTCCTGTTCGCAACCTTGGCGAGGTTATCCGCCTTCTATTCCACTATGCCGGCCAACCTTTTGAAGATGTCCGAATCCCTATTGAAGATTGGTCAAGTTACAAATCTAGTAAGTTAAGTGCGTCTGTTTACAGTAACTGTCGATCATTCCACTCGAGACCTTTTAAGGATAACAAATGTTATGTTATACTTTTAAAGTATTTGGATTTTCAGAAATGCCACATGGCAAAGTGCCTGTTTTGGAAGTGGAAGGACACACCCTGAGTGAGAGTTATGCCATTGCTCGGTTCTTAGCTAGGAGATTTGGACTAGCTGGCAAGACTGATTGGGAAGAGGTTAGAGCTAATGAAATAGCCGATTACCACAAAGATGTAGTTAGAGACATCAATCCTTACATATACACGCTGGCTGGTCTGGAACAAGGAGATAAAGTAGGGGTTGTAAGCCCAAGTTGAAGCGCTTTATTTGTTTTAGGATGAATTGCACAGGCAAATTTTCTTGCCTGCAACCCAACATCACTTCCCCATCTACCAGTCACTAATAGAAGAGGGCAAAACAGGTTTCTTGGCTGGAGGAGCTGGACCCACTTTTGTGGACTTTCTGGTGGCTGACTACTTCTCGACTATTAAAGGATTTTCGCCTGATGTTTTTAGTCAATACCCTGTTTTACAAAAATTTTTAGATAGGATTTTTGGACTTGCAAAACTCAAGAAGTATATTAAAGAAAGACCAGCTAGTAACTTTTAGTATAGGGACCTTCCTTTCCCTTGTAAAAGAAATTTATTTAGTACATTGTTGGTACATTTTAAGTACATTTTAAAGAACCATATTTGCTGAATACAATGGAAGTCACCCAAGTCTGAACACGCGGGACATTTTTTTTTCGTTTATCAATATTTTCTTTTGTGATACAGTCGACTCTCGATATAAGAGCACCCATTGGGACCGGCAGTTTGTGCTCTTATAGCGAGAGTGCTCTTATAGCGAAGGTAAACTTTGTCTGTTTTACAGTCTTTATCGGCCAACCAAATTTTTTTTTAGTGCTCTTATACCGAGAGTGCTCTTATAGCGAAGTGCTCTTATATCGAGAGTCGACTGTACTTGCATTACGAAACAGTATGCTGACAGACGAAAGAGAAGTGTTGCGCGCATTCGAATTTGGCTGATTTCCATTGTATTCAACAAGCATGGCTCTTTAATCTACAGTTAGTAGACAATCAGCTATTGCCACAGTAAGTCAATAGTTAATCTTGACTACTGCTAACTTTGACCATAGTTAATCAACAATTAGTTTGTTGCTACAGTTTAAATCAAAGGCTCTAAAAAATGAATTTTTTTAAACGTCAAAAACTTTATTTAATAAATAATATCTGTTAAATATGGTATTTTAAGTTAAGGGTTGCTTATAACTCTAAGATTGAAAGATACTGCAGAAGTGTAGTGGGAGTTATCATGCAAAACACTAAATTTTTAGATATACTTATGAATACCTAGATTTGAATGTTATGCCTTTCATGTTTGCCTCTACTGCCTGTTGTTTTCTAAGCTTCCTTCCCCCCAGGTAATTAATCATGCAGCCTCTTTTCTGCATTACACATCACATTCACTTGCTCATCCATCAAATTCCCCTCCATCTGCCTTCCAAAAACTTCGCCGCCGCCGTTACTCGCCCTTCCACCGCCCCTTCCTTGTCTTCCCAGCCATCCAAAGCCATCAATCCATCAAAGGTTTTATATGTGTACGACTCGGTTTTATTGCTGCAAAACTGTTTGGTGCTTTGTCACTTGCCCAAAAAGAGTCAATAAATCAGATCAGTTTAAGTGTTTTTAGAGCCTTAACATAAGATTTGGTACCTTTTATCTATCGACACGCATGACGCACTAGCACATAAAAAGATTAGAGAGCATATGTGTTCAATTTCACGGGATAAACGTAGTCATTTCTAACGTTTTTCAAGATTGACTTTTTGAGACATGAAAGAGAATTTTTTTTTTGAGGGAACAGGGTTTAAATGATCATCAATCAATATTTTTACGCGATTGTAATAAAACGGGGTCGCCAAGTCATGTACAAAAATCATTAATTTTAGAAAATTTTGAAACTTGTCTGACCCTTTGTGCTTGATTAAAAGACCTTGGTCTCGAAGCGATGCCTTTCATATTGTCTGTTCCGTGAAGGGACGAAACAAATCTGACGACCTTCTCTATGTTATGATTTCTTTTGCTCTGATTTTCAGCTTACAATTAAGCGGTCTTTTGCATTTCCAATAAAAAAAAAACACGCAATGTTTTTTCGCAGTATATAAAGACTCTAGATCCCAATTAGGCCCAAACTCATTCATCTTGGAATAAAAAAACTACGTGAAACTAGAATTGATACAAAATAGTCACTTTTTCCACATTAATTGCCCTAAGCAAGCCGTGATTGATCACTAGCCTTTAAAATTATACCCGACTTTCCCATCAGCTTCTGACTAACATCAATCACTGAATAATAAGATTTCTACTATCAGAAAAGAAGTAGGAAGCAACAGAAGAAACATTCAATCAAGTTCATCACTAAGTGGGCGTCGGAATTTTTCTTCTAAAAGATCAAAACAAAAAGTGGACAAAATGATGTATCCATCCCGTTGGCTACCTGCTTCAAGTGCTACCGACTATTTGAATATTGACAACATTGTTGTCTAGTTTGCAGTCAAATGATCTATTTGTTATCACTTATCCGATTAAAATTTGAATGCATCCCCCAGGGTCGATCAAAATAAATTTCGTATGTCGTTGTTTTTAAGGTTGGGCAAACCCTTGACACAACTAATGAGAAAATGATGGATTAGCACCTACACTTTCTTCAAACCAATAAAAGCAAAAAGCCATTGGAAGGAAGGATCAACCCAATAAACAATAATAATCTGTCTGACTTAATGCTGCACCTTTTGTTTGCTTCCTACTGTCTTTCACGATTTCTTCTTTTAAATCTTTACTGTAGCAAATTAAAGCCTCAAAAAAAGAAAAAACAGAAGTAAAATGAAAAAAAGGAGCTTTTGTAAAGAAAAGAAAATACTTTTTCGCTGTTCGAATTTGAGAAAGAAGCGCTTTTTCTTTGATCACACCAATCTAGCCTGCTTTTTGCCTTGTCGTTTTGGGAAAATACATGTTGTAATAGGCTAGCTTCCACAATTCACCGTGCAATCCATCAAACTGTTTTTCCTCGATGAGTGTGATGGTGTTTTTGAGTTTTTGTTGCTAGCAATAGATGGAGGTGAAAGGCAATTAATCAGGCAAGGATTCAAAAAATGTGATGAGTGGACTACCTTCTTAAGTTTTGGAATTTATGGTAATTTAAAGAAACTGATAAGTTCACCACATTTATTTTCACCGCTAAAGTTAACTGTTAATCAACTGTAGCCAAAGTTAATTGTTGACTAACTACACATGAAATTTACTATTCATGAACTGTAGGTTAATTTAACTGTGGAGCAACTACATCAGAAGTTAATTGCTGATTAACTATAGCATAAATTTAATCTAGTCTAACTGCAGATAAAAAGGCTCCATTCACGTTTTTCAACCGCTTTTTCTCGTGTGAAAAGTTCTCGACCGGTGATTCTATGATCGGCAAGATTTTAGTAAATTCTTCAACCTTTTACTTACCCGATCAATTTTGATTTGGGAGACCATGACAAATTACCCAAAGAGGGCATCAATGCACCCACAATGTTTTTGAAAATAAGAAAAAGAGGATGCAAGAGGTGTTACCGTATTTACTCTAAAATAGCCCTCTCTCCTCTGATTCAAACTCGTGCTCTTAATATTAAGTTTTGACCCATTTTTGCATAGGACTCTCAGCCAAATTACCATCGAAAATGAAGCTAAGAAAATAAATTATAATTCTGATGCCTGGCAGTTGACTGAAAAAAGTGGGTCCAACAATCAGTGCCAAGAACAGGATTTTGTATTAAGAGAGGGAGCTATTTTAAACTAAATACGAATAGACAAGGATTTATTGGTTGAAAAACGGTTGAAGAATTATCGCTCAAGAACTAAGGGTCAAAGAACTCGGGTATAGCCAATAAAAACAAGTATTGGAGAAAAAAAGTGTGCGTTAAATGAAAAAATTTGTATTTATTGCTACGAAAATAAATGCACAATTGTATATATACATAAAATATAGATTCTCTATTTCTTAGTTTATAACACAAATAAGAAAATAATGGCAATAAAAGAGTAAAAGTAAAAAATTACTTGGAAAAAATATGAAGACAGTAATGTATTACTAGCAAACCCGTAAAAGGCAACGTGAACAGCAACAAAGTCAAAAATAAAAAATAAATTCATCCAAAAACTTCAACATTTTTTTTTAGGCAACGATTTGAAGGGCACAAAAAGCGAGGAAGTTAAAAATAGACGAACTAATGGCGTTTATGGTAGGTTTTGAGCAATATTTGCCAAATAGATAAAAAAGATGAACACTTTTTATAAATATGTTTTTAATAAGAAGGATGGATGTTCAAACAGTCTTCTCTACAACTTGTTGCGGTTGTTGCCCTTGTTGCATCATGAGTCCATTTGCAAAGGCCATCTGCTGGGCAGGATTCATCATTGGCATGTTTGCAAAGGGAGGTGGCATCCCTGCGGCTGCCATTGCCACTTCGGCTGCCTGATATTGAGCTGCTGCCATTTGTTGCATAAATTGCTGTTGTTGTTGGGCCATAGTTTGGGCCATAGCCATAGCTTGATGCTGTTGGAATTGTTGTTGAGCTGCTGATGTGGGAGGTTGCTGATGAGGCATTTTCATGGAATATGGATGGAATCTGTTAGCGGCAGGATTGTTGCTGGCTATTGGAGGAGGAGCCATCTGAGATGATAGATTATTCCACATCCCAAGGTTGGACGGCAAAGAGGCGGCTTGTTTCGGTGATGAGGCAGGAGGTGAAGACTGCTTCACTGTATGAGACTTTATTTTCCCACCACCGATTTGTTGTTGTTGGATGGCAGCACTATTTATGTTGGGTGTAGAGGGAGGTGCTGACGAAGAAGCTGAAGAAACGGTTGGTTCAGTAGTTGTAGAAGACACCAAAATAGGGGATGAGGGATTGGTGGTAGAAGTGAGTTGAGAGATGTGTTGGCGGTAGTGAGCAAAAAGCTCAGGCTCCGTCTCAAAAGACTTGCCGCAACTTATTCCTTTGATTGCGTAGGCGCACACAAAACGCGGTTGTTGACCCACCGGCTGACAAGCTGCTGCCATTAGCATAGCTTGAACGGACGCACTGGAGCTGAAAAGGATAAAAAAAATTAATATTGGTATTGCAGCACAACTGTTGATAAATTGTAGGAATGGTTAATTAGTTAATTGTAAATAAACTATAGCAAAAGCTACTTATTTTTTAACTATTGCAAAAGTAAATTATGAATCAACTGTAGAACAAGTTGACTGTAATTAACTGCAGCAAAAGTTAGGTATTGATTAACTGTGGCAGACTCTCGCTACAAAAGTCAGAACTAGGGTTGTCGCCTGGAAGGTTGCCGGAAAAATTACTTTTGAAATTAGATTTGCGACTATAAGCAATTTTGAAATTAGATATGTTTAATCAAAATTTTTATTATTTACTGACTTTAATTGACCAAAGATGACAGGTGTCATAATATCGAGGGTATTTTTTTCTTTAGTGATCGGCCTTGGGTGTTTAGGATGTCACTATAGCGAGCTTTGACTTAGTTGTAAATTGCCTTACCCTTGGGTGGCAGTTGAATTATCCAAATATCCTTGAACAGCCGGTCCTACCATAGCTTGCATCATCTGTAACTATTATTATTAGCATTATTATTATTATTATTATCTGTAAGTGGCTGTAAAATTTATTGAAAGGAATAGTAGTAGTCCATTTTTTTTCTTTTTTAAATCTTTATGCTCAAGGATACTATTGGAACGAAAACATAAGTTACTAACATGGTAGATTGTAACACGAGAAGCTACTAAGTAAGAGTTAAATAAGTTATTTTTTTACCATAGCAGCAGCTGGATGAAGGGCTCCGTTTTGAGGAGCAAAGATGGCCGCAGGTGGAAAAGCACCAAAAGGAGTTCCAAATAGAGCCATTGCTTGTTGTTGCTGAGCCATAGAATCCTTTATGGCTGTAGCAAATTCCATTTCAGCTTGAGCTGTTATCTGGGTGGCAGAAGCTGATGTTGGAGTGGCTAGGGCGGACGAGGTGGATCTTTTGTTTGCTGCAGCCTGTTGCTGGTTGGTAGTCGCTGGCGGAGTTTTGGACAGAGGATTTAGCAGAGGTTGAGAAGTGGCGGGAATAGGGGCCGACAAAGCTGTGGTGGTTGTAGTGATGGAATTGTTGGGGTTTGCGGCGCTATTAGGGATCATCCTAGGTGCCGGAGGCATCATACCATTGGGTAGTTGTCCTTGTTGTCCAAAAGCAGCCATCGCAGCCATAAAACTAAAGGGGTTGGCTCCAGCTGGATAACCAGGAAAGGGTGGTGGCATGCCTGGCATCATCCCAAGAGGTTGTTGATTGGGCATTTGCATAGCACCAGGAGGAATACCACCGGAGAAGCACCGTTGCATAAGTCCAGGAAAAGTGCCATTGTTCGCCATATTGAATGAGTATCCATGTTGCTGTTGACCGTTGGACGGAGATGAAGTGCTGGGCTCGCAGCTTAGGGCCTAAGATAGGCAACATTTAGAATCAATATATAATCCCAGTGTCCAAAAGACTTAAAAATGACCCACCCCGTTTGTTCTTGGACTCCCCTTTCTGACATGATGTTGACCATTCTCCTTCTTGATGTGTTTGCTGCTTCCATGGCTGTTGTCGTGCATCTTTCCATTCATGTCCATGTAGCTGTTGGCATGATTACCTAAAAGTTGAATTTTTTGATCATTCCTACACCATTTCCGACCAACAACTAACCATGTGGAGAGCCTTGAAGGCTATGCCGATGAGTATTGCCTGCTGATTTGGAGCTTCCATTACTTCCATTTTTTAACTGGGATTTGCCTTTGTTGGGTGAGGAGGAATCACTGTTGTAACCAATAGTCTCACACGCCTTCGCCAACATAGCCAGTGGCGATTTGTCCATTTTAAGCAGAAAAATTAGCAGAAAATACTCCAAAAATCAAATCTGAAAAAGAAAAATGAATAATAAAGATATTAAAAGATTATTTACACACAAAAACTAATATTATTCCAAGGAGAATACAAGCAAAGGGAAGGGGAAAGGCCGATGGACTGATTTGATATATATGTGTGCGTAGGCAGAGTTTAGAAAAGAAAAGCCCTCAGCAATGCAAAGGGCAGAAAAGAACAGTCTGAAAAAACAAACAGCGCTCCATCACTCTCTTTTTCCCCAAAGGGTGAGAATACATTTGTGTTTTTTGTATGTCGAATATATATACGTTCTTCTAAATATATACTCCAAAAATGAAGAAAGAAGGGGAATTACATTACAACGCCAAGCACTTTTATCCCATCACCAGTCAGTAGCTAAAGAGGGGAAGACAGGGTGTTATAAAAGTAAAGAGATAAAGTCTCATACCCACCCCCTTCACGCAATAAATCATCAAAAAATTAATTAATTATGAACAAGAAGATTTTATCGAGGCTGAACAAAACGCTGTGCGTGCATTTCGAAAGAAGAGAATGAGAATAACTTTTTTATAATTTTGTAAAAGGAAAGATTTGCGTTATAGAAACAGCTAGAAGATGTAAAGATAACAAAAACTGATCGACTATTTACATATTTAACTCAAAAAGGCATGCCCGTCATTGGCGTGACATATCGGTTGCACACGTGGGTCACCAGTCTTTCCATGTAAAGCCCAAGAAATATAAAAGTTTTTTATGTAATAGAGAAGATTTTACGAAATTTTCACACAAATGAAATGAACGCTAGCATAAACACTCTAGGTAAAATGACTCCAAAAAACTCTACAAAATTACACCAGTTAACTCTACCAAAGTTGCACCATACCATGAAAATATGATTACCGTATTTCCTGTAATAAACCGGATAAAGTAGGTCAAAAACACAATGCCAAAAACATCACTTTGAATCAGGGGGGGCTTATTACAGGAAATACGGTATTAAAATAAAATTAAAGTGTTAGTGGCTACAGTAAACACAGCAAAAAAACTTTCTGCAATCTTCACTCTCATCAAGGCAAGAAAGAAGATGACACGACAGAAAGAATTAAAAAATAATTAATCAACTCTTCTAGTGGACAAAATAATAATAAAAAGGTCCTTATAAATTACACCACTTTTTCGATTTTGGTTAAACACTCAAATAGTCGAAGATCGACTCAAAAATTTTCCAATTTTGAGGGTGTTGAAAGGCCGCGAAATAAGTTCAAGAGGAAATATGGTATTTGCTTCTTAATAATATATTAAGAACCATATAAAAAGCAGGAAGATAGATTGTTTTTCTCAAGCATCGCAATTAAAAAATTAAAGGTAGTAAAGGCGATAATAAACATAGTTTAATTAATCAAAGTCAATTATCTGGGAGAACAAATGAGCCGACGGCAATAAAAAGCGTAAAAGGGTAATTAAATGGACTCAGATAAAAAAGGAAATGGCCCAGAGCCTAAACAATTCGGGCAATAATTTGTAATTGGCGTTGATATTTGGGGGCGATGTGTCGGCGGCAAAGCAACAATAGCCAGAAAAGAGTGGAAAGAAGTGAGTTGGATGCCTTCCTTTCTATCCCAACGATAATCCATCCATCTAAAGGAGAAAGAACCGGCGGTTTGATGGATGGAATGGGTATCGGGGGAGGGCAAATTAATGGATGGATGGACCATTTCAATGAGTGGACGGGCAAAATATGTTTTGGTAGTGTGGCTGGAATCATTGAATTACTTTTCTTTCTCAAGGTTCTAATCAAGAAAGCAACTCAGTGACAAATGAATAATGATTGGTTAAAGACAGTTAAAGTTGCTTTTCCACTTTGCTTTCGCCTAAAAAAGTTCAAATTTGAATTTTTTGAGAAACCTGTACTCAAAAAACGCAAACTTAAAAGAAATTAGAGTAAAGAGGCTTTTTGCGCGGTTAGCTTACAAAATTTCTATATAGCCTGTCAACCTCAAAAAAGAGATTATATATTGACTGTAGCTAAGGTAGTAAACTGTTTGTTTGTTGTAGCAAAAGTTAACTGTTGATTGACTATGAACAAAACTATATGATGGTCAATTGTAGTGATAGTCAAAGAACTATGCTTGTTGAAGACAACAGAAATAGCCCAAATTTCAATACGTGCGGGACACTTTCCCTTTGTTTATCTATATTCTTTTTTATAACGTTGACATATGTTTGAAACACCACGAAAGAGATAATTGGTAGACGAAAGAGAAAGTGACCCGTACTTATTTAGATTTGGGCTATTTCTGTTGTCTTCAGCAAGTATGCTTATTTAACTATCACTACAATTAATCAACGGATAGTTTTGTTCATAGTTAATCAACGGATAGTTTTGTTCATAGTTAATCAACAGTTAACTTTTGCTTCAACAAATAGATAGTTTACTAACTTAAAATTGTAGCTAAAACTTTAGATTGTAGGATCATCTGCAAGCTAACCACTTAACATTTTGCCTTTTTCTCAAAGAAAACAAAGGCAGTAAAACTAAATAAATGAGCGAAGCCGCCACACAGGAAAAATGCCTTGCTGCTCTACTAATTCCTTTTTTATTTCCTTCTGTTCTATTTTTCTTAAACACCTTTTTTTCTTTCCCATAAAATAACAAACACAATACGGAGAAAAAAACCTTAATTGTATTCCATAAAAAGAAGAACACAAAAGATTGTCAATCACTCTATACAACAATAGGGCGACCAATTTTCAGAATCTTTCTCAGTCCATCAAAAGAGAAATTTTTCTATTTTCCCAGGTCTTTAATGACCTGTCTGATAAATAATGCCCACGGCTGAAAACTCACTTATAGTATTATTAATCACTTCTCAGCCAAGGCACAAATCAAAAACAATTTTTTGCCATACTTAAACTTGCCACACTTTATTTCGAAAAAAGGCTCTTTATTGGCATCGTCAAAAACAAATTGCAGATTTGGAATCCTTACTATACTTTTTTTAACTTATATTGAGCAATATCAGAATTGGCAAAAGATGTTATTATTCTTGTTTTTATTATTGTTATTATTGCAATCATCAACTGGAATAGTAGCTGTCAAATATTGAAAGCTACAATAACCTTAAACAAAAATAAGAAAGACCATGAAAACATTTAAAATTCGGGAACCCATAAAAATTAAACTTTTAAAAACAAGGGTTTAATTTCAGACTTTAAGAAATCAATTCAAATCAAATATACCAGCAACCATTTCTGTATTATTTACATAGAAAGAAGAAAGGGAGAGAGAATGCTAAAGTGAGTAAACTGCTGTTTTGGTTGCTACAAAGGGTGGGCTTGGCTTGCCTGACAATGGACAGCAGTAGACTTAGAGGGGAGGAGGCATACAGACGATTGATGATAGAAAGGAAATAAAAAATACCGGCAGCAACCCCTCTTGGAGGCGGCATCTTTGTAGTTGGGACAGGAGGAGGGAGCAGCAGTTTAAACACACATCTCTAGTTAGAAGATATATGTGAATGGATAGATTGTTGTTGGTGGAGGGCAGCAAGAAGAAGATGAATTACCCCTACTTGCCAGCAGTAAATTTGCTTTGCCATTGTAGAGAAAATTTCTCTCGCTGGATGATGGGAAGGCCATTAATTTTTTGCAATCCATCCATCCATTTATATTTTCCTGGGGTGGAGAGAGTGTCGAGTTTGGAGGAAAGAGAAGACAATATAACCTAATGAAACACACTTTATGGTCCATCCTGCTAACAATTAAAGGCTGGTCAGCGAGCAGTGCTGCTTAAGCACATTAATTATTTTTATTTAAATTAGTTGGACAACCAGACAGCCAACAATATCCAGACGGCCAAATTCAATTTCAGGCTGTACACTTAGAATCCACTTTTGAGTCATATGTACGGCCACTTAGCTACTTGGAATTCTTTAAATTAAATATAAAATCTCTTAGGAAACACTAAAAAAGAATATCCATTGGTCTATTTGCGTAAAATGATGCCTAGAGCCTAAAAACCATCAGCCCAAATCCTGCCAAAATCCTAATCCTACAAATCCAAAATCTTACCCAAATTGTCCAAAAAGATAATTTATTAAAACAGGCAATTCGTAATGTAATTCGAATAGGCTTTAGTTGTAAATGGCGAAAGGAATAGTTGGTAAATAAAAGCGGATAGAAGAATCTTCTTGAAAAAAATAGCAAGTAAAAGGAAAAGACTTGCATCAAACGGGGGGATCATCTGGCTTGGGTTAAATCCGCTACTGGATAAGCTGCTCATCTATTATGCTGTCATCACTCTGTGAATGTGGGTGGTTAACCCAGGCTTTTGCAAACTCAAATGTCTGTTCCAGCCAAAAATATTATTTTTGTATGCAGGGATCAGCTAAAAAAGTGTAAATCTAGAAAAATTATTAATTATAGATTCTAAATTGTTGATAGTGTTGCATCCATTAAATGCCATCCTTTTTTAGAAGTCTTATTTATAGGTATGTTGTTTGAGCTTTAATGTTTTGGGAGGACTGTCAAAACTTTTGAAGTTTTCTCATGTATATTTTACACTTTCAAATGGGATGTCAACCAAAAATATGTGTCTAAAAAAATTTCGTTTAATTTGGACGCAGGTGTCATATCTTGATGGTGGATTGTGTCAATCAAAACTCCAACTTCAATGGTCCTTTGCAGCTCCAATGAATCTTTTCAAAGTAAAAATGCCGAAAAAAGAGGGTAGAACCTAGAGAGACATTGGTTGGATTGTAGTCGCCCATGTTGAAAACCAAAGAGCAACAAATTTAACTGACCAATAATTGGGGTTTTCTCCAAGCCTCAAGATTTGAACGACATTTATATACATTTAGTCACATCAAATAGAAGTGTGAAGTTAAGTGAACTCTAGTGGATTATACTCCTCAGCACCCTTTCCTCCAATTCAAAAATTTGGGACTAGAAAGAGATATAAAAGGAAAAGGTTTCTATTCACCTTTGCTTTATTTGCCTTTGGGCAGACAGACCCGAAAAAGATGAAAAGGCAAAAGGCAAACAGAACTCAGAGATTAGATTATACTTTCTCTCTCTTGTAAATCTACCCTGTCTCATACTACCTCTGATTTGTTTAGCGAGGGCGCGTTCATCGAACAATAACAGACGCACTCATTACTTTGTGTGCCTTCCATACCCACCATATAATTAATTAGTATTAAACAAACACAAAAGGTAGAGGTCGACAAACAAAAAGATCTCCACCCTCTTATTGCAGGATCAACTGAAGCATAAGAAGGGCCGACAAACTAGGCATACATAGATCAAATATCGAAACCACAAATTCCTCAGACCAAAAGAACAGCACTCAAGCCAAATATTGGCCATATAAAAAGTGACTTCAAAATTTGTTGTACAAAAATGAAAGTGTCCAAAGCCACTCATTGACAAGGACCACCACTTGAGTCCCAAAATTTGTGCTAACCACTTTGTGGAAGTAGGCAAAGAGGGATCGCTGAGTAGCCAATTAAGAGTTTTGTAGAGAGGAGAATCTTCATCTCCCCCATTCACTCAGGAGTGATTGATGGATGGGAGCAAAGGCTTTTAGTTTGCTGTCCTCCCCTTCCCATTCAGTGTAATTTGCCGCCTGTGTGCGCACTCTTCTTGTCCAATTATTGGTGCTCTTATGACTCAGTCTAATAATTGGACAAGTGACAGGAGACGCTTTGAGTGCTTGCTTGGACAAAAGGGGCTTGATTCAAAGCAGGCCTTGTTGACACTGAGGGATAAAAGGGAGGATGTTTGGTTACACATTATTTGCGGATTAGACAAGAAAGAGGAGACACTAATGTCTAGCTTTTTAATACACTTTACAAAAATACAATCTCTTTTCAAATGGACCAAATATATTACAGATTTAAGCACACACCTTTAGTAATGCTTTTTCGATACAATGTTTTACTTTTTTAAATTTATTACAGAAAATACAATAATTAATTGAAAAAATAAAGCTCCTCATCTATTTTTATTTCTTTTTCAAATTAAATATAAATGAATACCTGCCTAGAAGGGGGAATAGAGGGACAGGTGAAGTGTTTTGCAAAAAAGCTAGATGAATAATAGAGGAAAGGACATTTGCTCAAAATCTAAAAAAGAGTCTTCCACAAAGCAAAAGGGTGATAAATGATTGAAGAGGTAGAGGAAAAGATTGATTTATTATTGTATATACGTATGAATGGAGAGCCGTTAAGATGACAAAACCAGTAAAGGCCTCTGCTCCTGCGTTTCCCATAAAAATTGATGTATTGCACTAGGTAGAGGGGTTAATGGAGGTGTGCAAGTGTTGTATTTTGAATCCTTTCTGTAAGATTATTATTACGTCTGTTCCCAGAGCATTATTAAGTGTGGTTTTGTAAATAGAGGGATTGAAAGGTATTAAGGCCTCTGTGCAATGTGTGGTTGTGGCTGTAGCTATCTCATTTCGAAATTAACATTCCCCAGTGGCAAAATAACAACGAAAAGCTTATCTGGCAAAAGGAATAGATGGTATAATACAGTAGAGTCAATTATTTATTTTATATATACCCCGGTTATACCCCCCCCCCCCGATTCACCGAATTGGGGGGGGGGGAATAAGGACCATCTCTGAGAAAACCAACTTAAATTGAAAATGTGTCCTGTCCATTGCGTACATAGCCTTTGAACCGATCTTTATCCAGTTTGAATTCTTAGAATAGCTGACGATATGCTCCTTGCTGCTATCTATTTTAGTTAGACCCCATATTGACACTTGACTCATATAATAAACCGCAGCAATAGGAAATGCTTGCGACTCCTTGGCGTAACCGTCATTAAGGAAAGACCAAATGAACCATCAAAAAGAGTAGAACCACCAACAACATAAGCAGAAGAAGATATACTAAAAACAAACTTAACAACACTATTCCTCGGCAAGTTCCTGCTTTTGGAACATTTCATTCATCAAATATTTAATCATGGCTTTTTTCGCGGCTGCACGGTCTTCAGCTCCCTGGTTGAAAAAATTTCCGAGTTTTGAGTAGGTAGATAACAACCTAGTTGAACAATTGCTGCTTGAAAAATAGCGCTTATATAATCGGGTAGAGCCTTTTTTGCGACTTTTTTAAACATACTTTTTCTGTAAGATTTAATATATTAAACATAAATAATTTTGACGCATTCTAAATTTATTTTTAAATGTACACTTACCTATAACTTTTTATACTTTTCTCCACCTAATTTGTCGGCTTCTTTTCTTTTTATAAAATCTTTTATGACTTGGTTTTATCTATCACAAAAAAAGATGCGATGCAGTAATAAATTCATTCGAGCTACTGCTTTACGCTTCGGGCGGCCAACTAAAAGTTGATGATAGGAGGAGAGAAGCAAAAGATGACACTAAAACCCGCTGTAAAATAATAAATTAATGTATTCAAGGGTAATAAAATCCTCATTTCAAGAAAAAAAAGATAGGGTAGTTTCACAGTTTATCAAAATAACAAAATTCTCTGATTGTTTTATCTTCTCCCGTCATCAATAACCAAAATGTATACAGTCAACAAGACAGGGGTTAATATTTAACAGAAAAAGGTAATAAAAGCAACTAGCCAAAATCAACCGATAAAGATGGTAATAAAAACAACAAATAGATAATAGGTAATAACGGGTAAACAACATTTACGAAAATTAACTGTGACGAAATTTAACTGTATAGAAAACATAAAATTGTAAGTTATTTTTTGCCAAAGTTGGCTTATCATCTGATGAAAAAGTTTGCTGTCGAATAATTGTAACTAAAGCTAACTGTTGATTCACTGTAGCTAAAGCTAACTGTTGATTTACTGTAGCTAAAGCTAACTGTTGATTTACTGTAGCTAAAGCTAACTGTTGATTTACTGTAGCTAAAGCTAACTGTTGATTCACTGTAGCTAAAGCTAACTGTTGATTTACTGTAGCTAAAGCTAACTGTTGATTCACTGTAATCAAAGTTGCGTCAGTTAGTTTTCACATTGAAAATTCAAGAACGATTTGTTGTGTAAGCAAAAAAAAACGCGTGAATTTGTCGGGATTCGATCAACAAAAGCATTTTTTTCAATTAATTACTCAAATGGGTTTTGTTTAAGACGTAGAAAAGTGATACAATAGATAAAAGAGTTGGAATCAAGATTTGATAATGATCTTTTTGAGATGCCACTTGCTGTCGGCTAGAAAAGAAAAATCTAATTAAATTCCCACCACCCGTACATATTTTTGTGTTTGATGATGGTAGTGCTGATGGTCACAAGATAGAGGAGGAAAAAGAAATAAGTAAGATAATGTAAAAGTCGACTAAGAAAGATATGAGATCTTAGTAGGCATAAATCACAAGTTGATGTTTATTTAACGCGTTTAATACTGCTTTTTGCCCTACTGAGTGTTTATAGGTGGGAAATGGATTTTATCTCCGCAAGAAGGGCTACAAAGTATTAATTAACTAAATAGTCTATAGTTTTACGACTTTGCTTCGAAAAGTGAGGGACAAAGCAAAGAAAAAAGACGACACCAATACTTTTGTAGCGCCAAATATTTTTAATGCATTTAAAATACATTTGGTTGCATAATTTAATATCTCAAAAGCTTGCTTTTCGAACTTTTGTAACCAACGAATAAAGCTGTAAAAATAAAAAAACGGACTTCCTTCCAAAATAAGTATTACTTGTCTGGACAGTAATCATATTATTATTATTCCTCATTTGAAAAGATTAGGATTAGCCAGCTTTTCATTGATATGTTAATTGCAAGTGCTCTCTTTCCCAGCTTTTGTCCACAACAATTAGTTCCGTACCAAATTATAGAAAATATGAAAGGGAGGAGGGGGATTATGTCTTTGCTGGTTGTGACTGTGACCCTCGTCAGTAAATAGTTGGTTGTTGAAAAATTAGAAAAAGGGCTTTATAATTGGAATTTTAAAACCTGCCGGTAATTAGATCGAAAGGTTGCCGGGAGAATAAAGGTCCGAATTCAAATTTATCGTAGCTGCCATTGTCTTTGTGGACGTTTCCAATTTTGTATTATTATTCGACTCTGTACCCTCAATTTAAAGTCGAAAAGATACCGAAGTCTACATAAATTAGTGCCAAAGTTCAAATTTTTAGGGAATTCTAGAACCAAATATTTAAACTAATACCACACGATTTTAGCATTGCGAAGAATGATATAGCGGGGGGACAATTCTCTAAAGTAATATTTCAAAAAAAAAACGATTTGTTTCGAACGGAGACTTACAAAATCTGATTTTTTATACTTTTTAAAATTATGATTTTCTGATTGTACGTCAAACATTGCTTTAAATACCTAAAAAATATGTTAGAATTCTCGCTCTTACTCTCCTGCCAGTCTGTCTATTAAATCTTAAAAGGGTTATGAAAGTGCGACTATATAAAAATAAGACGCCTCGAATGATTATTATGTAATGGAAAACTATTCTTTGTAAAGTTGTGCATCTTTTTGCTAACGAAAAAAAAGAGCGGAAGATAGTAAAAGATCAAAAATGCCGTAAACTCATCCTTCAAAGGCTATTAGGTAAATAAGTGGGAGAGAAGAGGATAGATTTACGATTGACTGACAAAAAGATGGAATCTGCTGTTGGCCTGTATTTTTTGGATGAGTGATTATAAAAGTGACAGCGGCGACGGTGCCAAGAGAGATAGTCTAGCGGAACACAAAAGATGAAGGGAGGGAAAGAAGTGCCGCAGACAAAGGGAACACAACAAAAAGGTGTGTAAAGCCCTGCTGGTCTTTTTGTTGGTGCTTTGTGAACAAAGAAATGTCCTCTTCAATCACTCAGGTCTTTTGTTTGCAGATGGATTAAGATGCTAATTCGATTTTATGGCATAGCATTGGCTTGTTATTCATAGGTAAAAGAAGTCATTTGCTTTGAACCTGCAGAAATTATTATGGAACATTAAATTGCAAATCTGAGAAGGAATATATTAAAAAATTGACAACTCATTTTCCTTACATCAGATATACTTTTTTCACATCAGATATACTTATTCCTGCATGGAAAACACGATTTTAGGTGACGGAAAGCGATTTTAATCTAAAGTTAACTGTTGATTCACTGTAGTTAAAGTTAACTATTGATTCACTATGACTAAAGTTAACTATTGATTCACTGTGACTAAAGTTAACTGTTGATTCACTGTGACTAAAGTTAACTGTTGATTCACTGTGACTAAAGTTAACTGTTGATTCACTGTGACTAAAGTTAAGTGTTGATTCACCGTGACTAAAGTTAACTGTTGATTCACTGTGACTAAAGTTAACTGTTGATTCACTGTGACTAAAGTTAACTGTTGATTCTACTTGATTTTTTTGGAACCTGGTTGGGTGTTGAGGGCTGCTCCATCCTGACCGGTGATCATTCCCTGTGCATCATTCAGGGAACGGCCCTTTTTCCTGTTTACAAAGGACTGTCTATTATTGTGATGTCAACAATAATAAAAATTCAATAGCATGATAAAAGAAAACAACTTTCTCTAACCAACTGTGTCTTCTCAAACCCAGCATTTTGAACTCGTTCGATTCTTATATATCCTCTGCATTGTTGCTGTATTTCGTTATTAAAAGTTTTTAATAGTGATGTTTTTGGTCCACTCTGGTGCCAATACAGGAGTTGGGGCCCGGGAGCCTGTGGGCCCTGAAGCCCGTGGGCGCTGCAGTCCATGGGCTGCAGCGCCCATGGGCTGCAGCGCCCATGGGCTGCAGCGCCCATGGGTTTCGTATTGAATTTAGCCTACGGGGCTAACTGATCTGGATTGGCTCCAACCCAGAGCCCCCACCTAGAAACCCTGCTTAAAGCTGTGGTATCAGTCACTATGCCGGCAAATAAGATTAATTGAAAAATTACTATCAACAAACTAAGGCAGCAAAGAAATACGGAGTATATATAAGAATTTAACAAGTTTAAAGTGCTGGATGTGAGCAGAGACCGCAAGGGTTAGAGAAACTTTTTTCTATTGCATCATATAATTATCATTATGTGCGTATTACCCATAAGATTTTTAGACGGACAGTTTCTATTAGATATTTCCCCACTCACAAGGGAGAATGGGAGGTTCCTCGCGAAAATGATACGGATAGGACCAGCGTCCAGGTAAAGCAGGCCCTAACACCCAACCATGTTCTAAAATTAGGCTATTCTCCATAGACCCCAATTGGAATCATATAAGAGATTAGGCCCGGCAAAATCAAATAACACATATTGCATCTAGCCAAAAGGCAAAGAAGAGATAATGGTGAGTCAAATACACAAGGTATACAAGAAATGATCAAGGGAGCTTTTTAGGTGGGTGTCTACTTAGTGTCTCTCAACGTGACGTAAACCCTGATGCCCCTGATTTTTTTGATAGTAATAATTTTGGATCGTTTTGGTGCCTGTACCGGAGTTGCGGCCGTAGTGCCAGGATTGGAGTCCGGGCCGTGGTGCCTGGATCAGAGTTG
>BBSZ01009671.1:0-33345 GCA_000981365.1 Subanguina moxae
TTTTTTTTTCTTACTTTCAGTTTCTGAAGCCCTTTTTCCCGTACTAATTAAGATATGATAAAGAAGGTTTGAAAGAGGTAAGAGACCCTTTTAGGCTCTTATTCGACTTTTCACAATATCGTTCGAACTACAGTTCGGCATTTAAAATTTTTCTAAGTACTCTAATTAGCATAGCAAAAAGAAGAAAAACGTAAAAATAGTGTAAAAAATTTCATCAAAGTCTACTTGATGTCTTCTGCAGCGAAGCGAATTTTTTTGTAAGGAATTATATATAAGGTCGTTGAGCGAGCGCTCGGCTCGAAGATTTCGAGCTTCGAGCCGAGTGATAGGCTGAAAAATTTCAAGCGCTTGGCTATTATCTGCTTTCCTTCCTCTTTTGCTACTGGCCACGGCGAGATCTACAAGTGGTGGAAGAAGAATGATGTACGCTTTCCGAACCTGGCTGCACTGACTTTCTCTTTCTAATATAGCCTCCGAACGGTAGGGTTTCTAGTGCCCTGTTAAATTTACTGTCAGTCGACTGTTGTCCTGTTGGAAAATTAATTTTCTGCAAAAAATTCCTAAATTTTTTATTCAAGCAACAGTAATGAAGATATACTAGGAGTGCATAATAGTAGAAAGATCATTTACTCCGAATTATTTCCTAAGTCTTTTTTTTTTACTTTTTGCCTTTGAATTGCTCAACATAGCTAAGTGGTTTAATGCGGTTCTGACGGCCTAGGGCACCGGCATTGAAAAAGATTATCGCCGAACCAATTGAAAATAGAACAGCTAAAAAAGTAATGGTGAAAAATTTATGGATAATAGTAAAAACAAGGGTGAAGGGAAGTTTAATAGACCTTTTTCATTAAATATTGCCTTGGTCGTCCCTGTTGTTTTTTCATGTTTTAAAAACATAAAAAAACAACAGGGACGACCAAGGCGATATTTAATGAAAAAGGTCTACCAAACGTTAATCCACCAAAATAAGACTTACAGAGGCCCAGAAACATATTAAACTTCTTCTGAATTTCGTTGTGCACTACCCCATAGGGCTTGCACGGCACAGGCATGTAGTCGTAGGTGATTATGGGCCCGAAAGGAGCTTCGTGACCATGACCGCCATGAGCCACATCTGACACAATAATTTCAGTTTTCAATACGTGATAAGATGTCCAGATGATATGTTTATACCATTTTATTCAGCTAGATAAATTCATTTGGCACACCCTGGGGGTTTATAACTTACGAGAGGCTAGTTCTTCTTTAAAAAAATTAGACAAGAAATCACTTTGTTTTTGGCTATTGGGTGAAATTTTCATTGAAAAGGTGAAAGGGTGTAAGCTTGTGTAGAAATTCTAAGGTAAAACTAGTAAAATATATGGTAAAATATTTGATGCCCTCTTGCTTGGTGTATAACGTCAAAGTTCAAAAAAGCTCGATTTTGCTTTGTTCTCCTCTATGGTTTAGATCTTAGCTAATCATTCCATTGCATGAGGCTTAGACTTAGGCTTTGATCCAAACCATAGAGGGGACCAAAGCAAAATCGAACTTTTTTGAACTTTGACGTTATATACCAAGCAAGAGGGCATCAAAAACTAAGTCGACTTGTGAAAACAGAATTTCAAAAACCGACTTATAAAAACTCCTATCTAAAATCATTCTTAGAAACCGAAAATTATGTCGGAAAGTGTGATCAGTCCCCCCACAATATTTCAAGTAAATTCATCCAATTGAAGAAAGGCAGGTAAAATATTTCATTTAAACATGTTGTTTGCACTATAAATCGTACCATGACTGGTCCTTTTTGTCTGACGGAAGACGTTCTTCAGTCCAATTATGCGGGATCCAACTCGTGTAACTAACATCACTTTGATCCCTGGTGTTTGGAAAGAGCCAAAGTCGTCAAAGGAGAAGAAGTTGAAAACTGAATGCAGAACTTTAAAAACGATTTATGGTAGCAAAAGCGGCTGGAAAAGATATTTTTTCGCGGCTATCTAAGCCGTTAGTGCCAGCAAGTAAACATGTTTTCACATATAGATCTAACAAATTTATGCTGATTTACATCTATACAACCTAAGAAATAATACCTTTTGTTTACAACTCTAACCAGCATATAGTTGTGTAAAACCGTAATTTCTGATTAGAACCATACAAGAATTCTGCATATAGACATTCTACAAAAAAATTTACAAAAGGAAAATTCCTAAATATGCGAAACCTATATTCACCTAAAATTCTTCCGTATTCCGAGTATTACGAGACTTCCCTTCTGCAATATTTTCCTCAATTAACGGCACAAGGAACTTGTTGTCTGACTCACCCTTGAATTTCTGTTTGCCACTGTTCTTAAATTGCTAATTGTTGCACACGCCGATCAAAATCACCGACTACAAATCTAGGCGTACAGATGTTCCACAAATAAATTATGGAATTAATAAACTTGCGAAACGCTTTGCAAATTTATTAGTTCTGACCAAAGCAACTTTTAAAAATCTCCTTTGGAGCTTTCGTTCGGTGGCATGCCCTGCGCCGGGTGGGCGTACACTACCAAATCATGATCGCCGGGTTCATTTTCAAGCGAACAAAAGTATCTTAATACTTTCTCCTACGATGTAGTTTTGCTTCCTACGCACACTCCGGGACATTGGACGCTGGCCGTAATTCTCAACAAACGACAGAGAATTGACTTCTAGGACTCGATAGATGAAGACGGAGGCAGGCACATGGGGTAAATTAATAAAAGCAAATCAAGCAAATTTTTAGCCTTATTTATCTTCTATCTTTTCCCTATGCAGACCTTGTATTACGGGTAGCATTTAGCATGTTATTTAGTATCTGAGTGCCGAAGCAAGTTACAAGAAAATTGCATTTGCCAATAAATTGCAAACCCGAAGAAGTGCAACACGAAAGAACAAATTCAATACAACAAGAATTTTCTAAAACAAATTCAAGGAAACAATGATTGTTGTGTGTTACTTTGCCACTGCGCCATATGCATTTCTCTTGAAAAAATTCCCATCTTGAGACAAAGAGATATGAGTGACTTTTGAACAAAAAAATATAGGGAAGGAAAATTTGGTCGGAAACTCAGCTTAAAAATTACCGTACGTTCTCCATTCCCCCTCTCATCACGAAGGTCTGTGGTCATCGAGTTAATTGCTCAAGCACTAGATAATTTGGTACAGTGTAGTCGCACCATAATCAAAAAATGTAGCTCCAGACGTCAACTGCTTGTCGGTTGAGATGTAAAAAGTCGTTGACTACTGTCCTTCGTGATGAAAAAGGGGACGATCAATAAAGGCTATATGATATCCGAACATCTATGATGCTAACCTTGCCTGTTCATTTACAACCAAAATAAATCTTGAAATAATTCACGTTAAAGTTTGTGAAACAAGAAGAGTGTAAAGAATTTTTTCTAGCCCACTGAGTGTTTAAAAAAATTGGAGTGAGATTCCATTTTCTATCTGGAGCCTGAACTAAAATTACATGTTGTTTTGGAGTTCTTTTTAGCCTATTTTTTCCGTAAATTTGGTTTTGTGATTACTTTATTATTCGAAAAGGATTTGTCATGCAACTTACACCTCGATTACAAGATAAGATTTATAAAAAATAGGTTAAAGGCAACATGTGATTCAGTTCAGGTTCCAAATGGAAAATGGAATATTATTCCTTTTTTTTTTAACACCGTACCTGTTGTATTTAAAAGGAAGCGCAAAATATTAAAACCAATAAAGTTACGAGAGGCTTCGCAAATTTATTGAAATTAATATATTTGCAGCGTAATTACGCACCCAAAATTGCATCAGACTCACAAGAAAAGAAGGCATTAAATTTTAAAGAAAAACGAGCGAACAAATACGGCCCTCTTTTTAAGGAACTCATTACTACACACAATTACCCAAAACATTGTGATTTGCACAGCACGACTCTTAATTTTTTGTTTTTATTTCTGAGGGTAGGCTTCGACCAGCATCCCAACTCCATGACCTCCCGCAGCGCATGCAGCAATTACGGCGTATCGGCCACCCTCAGCTTTTAAGCGATTGGCAGCTAAAAAACCAAGTTAAAAACAGTCATATCCGTAAGTTGAAAACCAACCATGCGCAACAAGACGAACTCCAGTGGCTCCGAATGGATGACCGAGTGACAAACTACCTCCCCACAGATTCATTTTCTCCATAGGAATACGACCAAACTTAAAGGTTTTAAAATGTTTTTTCAAAAAAGATGGAGGAGCTTTACCTTCGTAGAACGGTTCATGTACTCTTTACAAAACCATTCAGAATCCATTGCATTTAGGTTAGCCAGGATCTGGCCGGCAAAAGCTTCATGGATTTCGAATACATCAATATCTTTAAGTTGAAGTCCAGCCTAAAATATGAAAAATGTGTTTTCAGTTGACGGATATAAAGAACAAAAACACACTTTCTCCAATAATTTCGGAATCACGTAAGCAGGACTGAGAAGGAGTTGATCCTTAGGATCTTGAGCAACAAACATCGTGTCACGCAGGAAGGCTTTTGGTTTGTGTCCATTTTTCAAAGCATACTCTTCCGTCGTAATCAGCGCGGCAGAGGCACCATCAGTCAGATATGAAGCGTTTCCTGTAAAACAAATTGACAATGGGTTCCGCAAACATTTAAAGACCAAATTCTGACCGGCTGTAACAGTTCCGTGAGGTTTGATGAACGCAGGTTTAAGCTTAGCAAGTTGCTCAGGCGTAGAGACACGAACACCATTGTCAGCACTGATAGTCGATTTTTTCTTGCCCTTGTCAATAAAGATCGGAACCACATCAATCAGTTTACCCTCTTTAGCTGCGTTCGCCGCCATAGTGTGAGAACGAATAGCGAAATCATCTTGCTCCCTAAACGTTAATAGAAGATCAACTAAACAAAAAAGGGTAGCGTTTCGATATTTAAAAACAAAGTGAACGACAAGATTCAAATTTTAATAGAAGATCAACTACTGCTTCTGATCATTTAAAACAATAAAAAGGGGAAAAAACAGACTTTCTAGAAACACCAAAGGCAGCAGCTAGTCTGTCGCCACTTGTACCCATAACCTCATTTGTAGTGAATTCAGCAACAGCAGGAAGTTCTGGACTTAGTATATTCTTCGCGATAGTCGACGCAAGATTTAGCTTGTCCCCAACGGTTTTGGCCTTCTGCAAGTCAATCATGGCTGAACGCACCTAAAAAAATTAAATTGGGATTTCAAACAACGGATAGATAGCTAAATAAACCTTTCTGTTGTACCGAATAGGAAAATCAGATAGTAATTCGACACCACCAGCAATACCCGCTTTACAGTAACCCGTCTCAATTAGATTTACAATATTGTGGACCGAAAGAGAAGAAGATATGCATGCCAGTGTTACAGTATGCGCAGGAATCTTAAATAAGGATCATAGCATTCCTAAAAAATTGAATTGCTACAATAAAATTACAAACCTTGTCAGGAAAACCAGCGGTTAAAGCAGCCTCTCTAGCAATATTGCTAGTTCTACACTCTTGAACAACAGTGCCACAGACAATATGACCAATATCTTCATACGGAATGTTAGTTCGGTCAACAAGAGCTAAAACACATTTGAGGTCTGATTTAGGGGAAAATAATGAGGAAAAACCTCGCAAAGCATGACGCTGCAAATCCACGGCCATTAATTCCTTGTAAACCGTGTTTGAGACAACAAATGGCGTTCTGACCGCATCGACCAACACAACATTCGGAATTGTCCTCTGGGCTCTTGCATGCGAAGGAAGAGATGCTTTTTCAGCCTGCTGACTAGCACTGCACGAAGAATGAATGGAACGACACTCCAACTTCTGAGCAGACAAACGCGGAACCACCCGAGAAAGATTCATTTTTACCACAGACATCTTGACAGAAATCATTTTCTCTAAAAAAAAAGTTCAACTGCTACAAAAATACAAAGAAAACATCGTCACAGGCCAAAAAGCAAAATTTTCGAAATCAAATGAAATATTCTCTTCAAGAAAATGTCAAAGTCCATTTAAAATCCATTACTATTAATTATATATCAAAACAGACTGAACGCTCAACCAATTTCGATAAAAGTGAGTCATTAAAACGGCGCGCTTTTTAGATGATATTTATAGGACGTTGCGCTTTAGTAAGCACAGTAGAGCTTCTACTATAAAAGATGCCACTGCGCAGTACTACCTACCATTTAGCTGGTGGTACTATACAGAGTACCATGGCGAGGTGGCAATTTGACAATGACAATTTTTTAGAGGATTAAATGGCTTGTAACAAGAAATTTGCACCTACGACATTTAATTTGGTGGATCCATCTTACGAGCTAATCGATCCTATTCCAGGTAGTTCCATTTTTTTTTATTGTTTTGTGAAATCTTAACAATTTAGACGTACACACTCAATTCGTTTTATTCAATGATCAGTTTTTCTATGGTTCTCTTGGCACTTGCACTGTTGAATGGAGTAATAAATTGACCAGGCAGGTCTTGATTTTGATTGTCATCAAAGTTTCATTCAAACTTTTCAAATAGTTTCAGTTGCGCTGGTATTTGCGAATTTCAGCCTCAAAGTGGTTTTTGTACAATCCGCCTCAGTGAGCCTTTATTGAAGCTTCGCCCAAGGAAAGATCTCTTACAAACTCTACTGGTAAGTTTTTGTTGAAATGATCTAAAAAATTGAAATTTGTTGTCGTTTAGCATGAGATGATACATGCTTATTTGTGTCTCACCAAGTGTCTGCGAGATCGTTACGCTCATGGACCAGAGTTTCAGTTCCACATGCATCGAATCAACAGAATGGCAGGCACTAGCATTACTATCTATCACTCATTTTTTGCAGAAGTGGCTTTCTACAAGGGGCAGCAAAAAAAGCAAAAGCAAGTATCATCAGTCAAAAAACGAGCCATACTTCAGTATCCGTCTGTGCCAGGCAAATATGCTCCGTTCTCTGGGGTGGGTAAGTGAACGGATTTGATTTAATATTATCAACAACTTGACCAACCGATACATGATTTTAGGTCATGTGCTTGGTTCAAAACTAACAACCTCTGCATTCGAGAAAGTACCTATTAAGAAAAGGAAGAAAACAGAAGTTGTGATTTTAACACTTTGATTGTTGCTTTTGTCCAAGTAGACAAGTTTTTACTGTGATATCGACTCATTGTCTTTTAAAATAAACGCATGCAGGATGACTATTGTTTGTTCTAATGTGTTGCAAAGTTTTAAATTGGAGTTTGTTCGTTGTGTAATGAACTTGGCAGAGTAAAGATGTGCTTATTAGTTTCTATCTTATCGGATCCAGCGCTAGAGACGTAATTTTAGCGTTATTTATGTTGAGTATTTTTCGTGATTCGCCTCTGTCCCAAGTTGGGACTCCCAACTCGCCTTCCCCATCTTACAAAAATAATACAGTTAACCCTCGCTCGTAGCCGGAATCGACAGTACCTCGAGCGTCAGAACAGCAATTGGCTTAGCATTCTGAAATGAGAAATTATACGACTATTCCCTTGCAGGAGACGAACCGTTTCAATTAAGCTCAACCAATTCTTCAAGCTATCGACTTTGGACTTTCCAATTGGATTCATAGCAGTTTTCATTTTTGGCATTAGTCTTTATCCTTTTTTCCCCTAGTTTTGATCATATCTCAACAACCAAACCTCTTCCTGAAATTCTGTTTTCATGTTTGGATTCCTGAGGTTTTTTCGCCTACCAGGGTGCCTCGGAATGAAAAAATCCTTTCAAAAATGAGTACTGTAAATGAATACATGCAAATTTTTGTGGCGTAACAGAGCAACCGCGTAACAAATTTTCGTGTAAATTACGGTGTACAGCCGCATATGGATCTATAATTAGGGGGGGGGGAAGTTATAATTAGAAAGAATATGATACGTTACGTTGTAGCTACTGGTTTTACAATTCTTCTGCTTAATTTCGCTAATTATCACCAATGTTCTTTACTGATAACTTTTCCATGATTATTTGATTTTTATGTACACATACCAAAAGACATGGATAATGGAGTCTTTGATTTCTCACTTTTATCTAAATTTCTTTCTCTCGAAAACAATTTCGGTCAACAATCATTGTGGAAAGCTTTCTCATCTTTATTTTATACTGATAACTAATGGTATTTTGTAAAAAGCTGTCTTTAAGCACTTGTTTATATTTACGAATTGTTTCTTTGTCGTATGTTATGCAGAAAAAATAAAATTTCATAATTTTTAGGCTATGGCTCGTGCCCTACTATTCCTTTTTCTAATTTTGGCTACAAGTTTTGGATTCTTAGAAGCGGTTCGGCAACAAGCAGTCGCAATTCATGGTCGCCTTAAGTGTGCTGACGCTCCAGCAAAAGCAGTCAGAGTCAAACTTTTTGATGAAGACTCCGGTAAGACTACTCTTATTGGTTGCGAGAGCATGATTGCTGTTTGCTTTTTAAAAGACCGATCTCTTTGCTGACGATGGAAATTGTCAAAATTTATAAATGCCCGTGGAGCACTTTCCCCTTCGTTTATCAGTATACACTTTCAATTGCTTTAACTTTTACTCAAAAAATTTTCGAACAACACAAGAGTATCAGTAGATGTGAGAGAAGTGTTTTTAACGACTTTAAAGTTGTGGAGGTGTCATTATCTGTGACGGCAATGAATACTTACAAATAATTTACAGGACCAGATCCTGATGACCTGCTTGATCAAGGGTATACCGACGGCAATGGCGAGTTTACTCTGCGAGGTTAGTAGATTAACTCTTAAAAATATAAGAATTTTTGCGTTCCTTAAAACGCAATTCCAGGACAAAACGAAAAAAAAAACACGATTTCAACTTGAAATTTTCAAGTAAAAGTCCAGTTTAAAAGATTGAATTCAAACTAGCTTTTGTCTTGGGCGGAATATCTAGCATAAGGGGTGCGCACTTATTTGTGTTCTAGATCTAGTTCTTCTCTAGTTCGACAGCTTACATTATTTCACTATGGCTTCCAGTTTCAAAAGCCTGTCTCTAGTAAGGCGACTCTCCAGAAAAGCAAGTAGGGGAAGCAAGTAATCATTAAGCTAGTTGATGATCTAGATGTCATTGATAATTCTAGTTATTTCGATATCCAGTCTAATGTTTTAAGCTATATTCCCAGTGAAGCTGGCCAGAATTTATTTGGAGAATCCTCTCCTTCTTTCCAGGATTCCAGATCAGAAGAAGTCGAACACAATCCGGTGTACTTCAGCAGCTTGCCCCACTGTCGCCTGTAATGTTTCGATTCATCACCTCCAGTTGACGCCTTCTTTACTGCGCACGGAAGGGCTCTTAACCGGCTTTTAGATAGTGCAGCCGGTAGTACAGGGGCCCAGCCTATTCTCCAGACGCGGACAGCGAAGGAAGAAATATCAAGCCGCAGTCCAGTTATTGTCGCCAACTTCAGTGAAAAAAAAGAAGTCGTCCCAGGTATAAAATCCAGTTACTGTGTGCCGACGAAGAACACTCCACAGGCTTATTTGTATTATGCCAGGTCTGTATCTACTGGATGAACTAATAAAGATGTGTAGCTCCTGGGGTATGTATTTATACATATATTTATTTGATCTCTGTTTGGCTTCTTGTTAGTTTTAAAACCACTGCGGAATCTTCTCTGAACAATGGATGAGCTGTACTTTTTGTTTACTTTTTGCTGTTGTCCTGCAAACACCACATTTTTGCGAACCTTGTTGCCTAAAATTTATATTGACTGTCAATGCCTGTGTGGCGCTTGTGCTGTTTAAACACCCCTTTTTTTGCCTTGGTTTCCCCGGTTGTTATAGCTCTTCCACAGCATTTTTATTGGGTTGAACAATAAGTTTTTGCGGTTTTGTATGGTTGCTTGTCTCACCACGCTTGCGTGACAACATTGCAAAGCACACTATAGAATTTGAAAGCACTCGATCTCATCTATCACATTGCTATCGTCGTTTTTTATTTTCACTAAATTTACCCGATTTTTTTGGACTTTGAAATGGCCAACTCCGTTGACCAAAAATAGCACTTTGGACGACTGATTTTCAACGCCTTTAATAAGGGTCAAGAAGCCGCCGGGAGGATAGGGAGAGGTTCAACCCAGTAATACGCTAAAAGGGATAAGAAAGTTATTTTCCCACTTTTTTCGTCATAAAAACCAGTTTTTATGAAGTCGAAAACTTCCATATTTTAGCTTGGGTGACCAAGGTAGACAACTTTTTAAATGCTATTTCATACCCCAGGAGCTACACTTAGGCATACAAATAAGCTTTAGGCTTAGGGTAGACCAGCGTAGTTAGCCAAGACTTAGCGTATACCATGTTATACCCAGGTTTGGTGGTCTATGGCTAATCTACGTTGATTTCCCCTAAGCCTAAGGTTTAGTTGTAAGCCTGAGTATAGTTCCTGGGCTCTGAAAATACCATTAATTTTTGACTTAGGCTTAGGGTTTAAACTGACTTTCTATGGCGGAAAGGGTCAGAAAATAGTCTTTTTAAATCGTTTTTAGCGCGTTAGAAATGCTTCGGAGAGGCTTAAACCACTGGGTCCTAATAGGACCAAGGCAAAAAATGAAGTGGAGGGGCGTCAACGGCATAATTGCCGCTCGTGTCGTTTATGGTCGTGTCAATTGACGACAATTGACATTTCACAATTTTACTATAAACTAATTTTTAATCTTTTTCGGCTCTACCATGGAAACCACCAACATTGACCCAGTCTTTAAGGTTTTTACATCAAATTGAATAGGTTAACGATATAACATTAGGTTCTTTGTTCTCAGGTTTATCATGACTGTGATGATGGAATTAAGCCAGGCTCGCGTAAAGTTCGTTTCATGATTCCAAGCAGGTTTGCCGTTTCAGTTGTTAATGGTAATATCGATTGAGTGCAATTTTTTAGCTACATAACCAATGGGTCGACAGCCAAGAAAACTTTTGAACTGGGCGAAATCAATCTGGAGACAATTTTCGGTGCAGAGTCCAGAGAATTGCTGGTGTCCAAGAAGCGAAAGAGACATCTCCTCTCAGAAAAATTTAACTTGTTCGATAATTTTTGAGAAGAATATTTAATCAATCTGGAAAATATATTTTTTTTAGAATGTAAAATAAAATATGTTTTGTCGCGCCACAAAAAACTAAAAAAATGATTTGTCCGGCTGCCTTGCAAATGTAATATTCATTCAAAGTGCTTTCCCTCGACCGTAATGCAGGCATTAATAAGAAGCCGTCCACGGTCTCGTTGATGGTCTCCAGCTCGATCTTGTCCCATTAAGGAAGCAGTGCCCGCTTGAGAGATTCCAGATCGCGGTAAGGCTTGCTGCACACTCGGCCTTCGAGGATTGAAAGGATGGCGAGCGACTTTGAAAGGCTTTACGATGCCGCCAATTCGTTTTCCTGTTTGCCTTAAGTTGAAGAAAGCTGGCCTCAGGTTTTGCTTCATGCTGAAAAACAAATAGACTGTTAGAAAAACAACCACTTTTTACAAAAATACAAGAACAAATGGCAAGGAACATAAAATTTTCGACTCTACCGGTTTATTAAATGCATTTATGATCGAGAACCTAAATCATGCTTTCCATACCGTGCATTGAGAGTACATTATAAGACAATTCTTGAGTCCTCCTTGTGTGCATTTATACACGTTGTGCCTGGAAGATCTTCAACCACAGTCTCGATCTTTCCTTTTTTACACTACACCCGAGTTGAGCTGGAGACTGAACAAAAGTGTTTGATATCCAAAATAAGAAACTCGGCTCAGTCACTTTAAACGCATCGAAAACAGTCTAAAATAGGTGGAAGAAAAAATCAGCCCAAACTTTATGCAACATTATCCACCAAGCAATATCTCTGACCATTTAATCTCAATTTTTGCAGTAGGATTGTTGCTCAATGTGTTTCACCAAGTTATCCCCCAGCACCAGAACTAGTCATATCAGCAGCAGTGCTCTTTTCTTCCTCTGTTTTGGTTGGTTGGAATTCGGGGTGTTTAATTGATCACCATTCTCTTGCTGCTAGACACTTCTACTACTGCTTTTACGTCCACTTTAATTGTTTCAATGCAGAATTGGCTGGCTTGTGCACATGTCTTCAACCAGACTATACTAGGTGCTTGATAAACGACACCAAAATAATTTAAAATAAAAGCGATATTAAAAAGGTAAAAGCCAGTTGGGAGTTGATGGCGAGAAACCCAGTTTTCCACTTCCAGAGGCATCAATTGCTCTGACCGCTGGGAGGGCGTGGTCAGTTATGGTGTACGGCCAGTTCACCAAACGTTTTTAATTTCTTTCTTAAAAACATAAAAAAATCCTATATTTCATAGGGTTTTTTTAATTCTGAAAACTTCCTTCAAGCAAAAAGATCTCGGAAATCTGAATCTAAAAACGGAATCTCAAAAAATGGCTTGGTTGCTGAGATACGATCAAAACGGCACACTCACACTGTAACAGAAATTATTGCAACAAAAATAAAAATTCTGACAGAAATTCATTTTGAAAGGCCGCGCCAGTAGTAGCGGTATCCATCTGGCTCATCAAGATTAAATTTCTTTTGATCGATCCAGATGACCTTTAAGAAAGATTCAATAAATACCACTTACTAGCAATGAGAAACCTATAATGTCCCACTCACGTGTCCACGGCATATGCTCCTGTGCAAAGTCGTGCATCCTTGTGAGCCTTCGCCAAATTTGCACAACACTTCATCCTCGAATGGACGATATTTGGATTCAAAGAAAAGTCGCTTTGGAAACGTTTAGGCCTAAATCCACTTTGATTTGACTAACACTGGCTTTTGAGTTGAATACACTCTTCATAATCTGACACTTTTGACAAAGAAATAGTTTGCTCGGTTGACCTCCAGGATTCTTTTTTTCATAATCGCCCAAATTCACGAGATATACATACCACAACCACGAAAATGATCTAGCCTTTGTCCGATTCCTCGATTTGATAAGCCCACAGATGAGGATGCGTCAATATGTCCTCTTTCAATGTCGGTTAGCTTCTAAACCAGAAAATTGGTTTTTCTGATAGAAAATTTTCAATTTTTTTTTTGTCTTAGTTAACTTAGTCAGGTTAGCCGTGAACTAGTGCGTGCTTTCTGTTTGACATATTACCGTGTAAACAAGACGATAAAATGGATATGTATTAGATTTTTTTTTCTTTTTGAGGTGTATATTTAAATGGCTCTGACATTCTGAAACAGTGACCACCTTAGTTGTAGCCATATTTCGGTAACCAAACCACTTTTTTAAATTTTTTCCTTTCAGATTCATATTCCTAAGGTGAAATAGAATATGCCTTGGTTCACTGCCAACCTAAATTACTCTAAGCCCAAGGCTTAGTTGTTTGCAAAAGAGTAGTGGTTGGGCTATGAAAGCACTCCAAAAACACAATTTACTTTAGAGGACTAAGGAAAAACTACATTTTTCAATTTTTAAAATCTAATTTCTACAATTTTGGGCCAGTAAATATTTTGAGCTACCTTATTTGCTATAATAAACGGGCACCCCTAAATTCAAAAAAATGGGTTTGTGGCATTGTGTTTTTGACCTATGTTTTGTTGGTGTCTTCTGGGCAAGTTATATACCAAAATGTAGCCTAGATTATAAGCTACATTTTGGTATACAACATGCCTAGAAAATACCAGCAAAACATAGGTCAAAAACACAATGCCACAAGCATTTTTTTTGAATTTGGGGTGTCCGCTTATTATAGCAAATAAGGTAGCTCAAAATATTTACTGGCCCTACAGTCTGGACAATCTTCAAATTTCACATTGTGGTAAATCAATGTTATGAGCCGAGAATTGCAAGAAAACAACTGTTTTTTTGTTTTTAACGCGTAAGAATTGCTGGGAAGTAGCTGAAAAAACATGTCCAACTGATCCTCCAGTCTCTAGGCGCTCTTCTAACATTTTGTATTTCACAACTTTTTTTCAGGGAACTGCCAAGCGTGTTTCTTGGAAATGTATAGGCCAAACTTGTAGGCATCCTTCAACTTTTTTTTGCTGCAAACACAAATAGATAAGTGATTGTTGGTGCTGTGTTTGATGATGGATTCAGTAAAGTGGTCAGGTGCAACCCTTCTCCCCTCCACTCAGAATAACAAGCATGGCAGAGGTTGGAGGGCGGGCACGGGGATGACAACTCAGCAAGAGAGAGGAGGAATTTGGACCGTGTTATGTTTGATAGGTTTCATCGAAAGTTTTTGTATCTCAACTTACTTCTTTTTCAAATGAGTGCCCATCCACTAATCAAGAATTTGATTGTGACACTTTTTTTGTTTACTGCAAATTAAAAAACATGTTTGTTTGCCTAGCAATCAGTATTGCAATTTTCCAAGCTATTTTATAAGATATTGACTAACAAAAATTCTTATTTGTTGAGTAGCACATTTGGAGGATGGCTGGTTCGCTTTTTCTGCTCGACTTCCTATGGCAAAACATAAGTGTATTTACTGGGTGAGATAGTCAAACGGCTGACCGTTTTCACCAGTTTTCGTTGTCCAAAAAATATCGAAAGACAACTAACAAACGCTCTTCTAACTTTTTGTAATTTTTCGGTAGCCTCTAAAATTATTGAGTATTTCTTGCAACCAGTGTTTTCATAACTAACCCTAACTTATTAGGATTAGGGGAAGTTTAAGACTAGGGTTAGAATTAGGATTAGTTTAAGGATTAGGGCTAGGGTTAGTTTAAAAATTAAAATTAGGTTAGGATTGGGGGCAAGGGCTAGAGATGTGCTTTACTCTGCTTGTTGGGTTAGGATTATTCATTTTATATTAGAATTATATTACATTAGAATAGCCCTAATCCCTAATCCTAATTCACTAACCTAATTCTTAAACTAACCCTAATCATAACCTATTAGGATTAGGTTAGTAGCTAGGGTTAGGATCAGGGTTAGCCTAAGTGTTAGGTTAGGGTTAAGGATAGTTATGAAAACACTGCTTGCAACACAGCACATTCATTGCTGATGTTGCTGATGCGGTGTTGTAACAAAGAAGAGGCAGTCATCCAAGACAGAGTAAGAACTGATGGCTAAACTGCGTTATTCGGTGTCCTCTTAAAACATTCCAAAATCATGTTTTTTTGGTGTTTTAGCACTTTTAGCGTGTAAAACACGTATTTTTAGGCTGCGGCCGTCCATTTTTGAAAAAAAAAGACCAAAAGTCAACTTTTGCTTTTGGATACCAAGGTAAACATTTATCCAAAATCAACCTGGTATCCATGCGTTTACTTCTTAAAGTGCTTTAAGGTGTTTTTCGAACACAGTTTTGCTAACTAACTGTAGAATGTGCTAAAACACCAAAAAAAACATGTTTTTGGGGTGTTTTGGAAGAACTGCCAATAACCCTGTCCGACCAAACTGATTTCGGCGTAAAAGAGTAGTCTTGAATGACAAAAGCCAGAAAATGGTTTAAAAAAAGATCGAAAACTTGAGTGTTCAAATGAACATTTTTCGGTACTTATCGGTTATCTCTCCCTATTTTTAATACCCAATAGAAAGCACACACTAGTTACACTAGAGCGATGTCCACCTCATGGCTTATTAAACTCAATTAGGCTAATAAGAACCGATAAAGGATCATTGAAGACTTGTCAAAGATATCAGGTCAAAAAACAAAATTTGAACATACTTTTGTTTTGCTCTCGTAATATTCAATATTTCGGGTGTATTATGTGATTCAGTAGAGATCTCTATAATCCAGTAGAGTCCTACTCGTCTTTTCTTGCCCTTTACGGACAACGTAATCGATGAGAAGTTTTAAATTACTGTTTATTATCGGGTAAGGCAAAAATTCGTACGAATTTAAATTTAAACCTTATTTTTAATGATGAAATGTACTCTTCCCATGAAGTATTTGGTACCATTTTAAAGAGCAGACAAAAAGCTTTTAAACGGTGTATAATTTTATTACAACAAATGATCAAAATGGCCGCCTTCGGTCGCAATACAACAACGGAGACGTTTTGGAAAATTATCAATTGCTTTCTTTATCATATCCACTGGAAGACGTCTCCATTCTCTTTGCAACCACTCTTTGAGGTCAGCGATGGTTGGGTGAGGCTCTGAAGTAGTCCATCATGTTTCGTTCAGCAAAATTTGGTGGCCACTTTCCATCGTTCCGAGTCCAATGAGCGTCGACACTGATGGAGTCCAGAAAGTTCTGTTGAATCCATTGCTGAGTTTCGACCGCCCTATGACAAGTATTATGTATGAAATGAAAGAAGAGAAAAAGGGCTATTCAATGCTACCAAACAATTTATGGAAAAGAGTACATTTCATGATTAAAAACAAGGTTTAAATCTTCGTACGAACTTTTGCCCCATCCAATATTTTAAATTATACTAGAGCCAGCATATTTTGCCAGCTAATGATTACACATTTCTCCCAAAGTCTCTTTTTTGGACAAAATTGTTAAAAAAAACAACAATAATATAAACAAGCGGATTTGTTGAGAAAAGCAGAAGTAAATTTTTACAAAGATTTCTTCAGCTAAAAACTAATTTTATGTCTCCAAACGCCGCGAAAATTGGAGTAGATAAGTTTTTTTTTAGATAGGAAAACCCCTACTCCATCCAGACCAAAATACAACACTTAGAGGGAGGAGAGAAGACTGATGGTTGGATGTAGACAGCGGTAGTATACCCTGCTGCTCCACCAACTTTGCACTGATTAATGGGAGAGGAGGGGTGGAAAACACGCTGTGCTTATTTAAGGTCTGTTTAGCTGTGGAAGCTGCTTGTACAATGGTTGGGGTATTCCCTGAACACATGTTAGGTCGATTGTAAGTATGTTTGTATAGCTAAATACCAGCTGTGTAACTGCTGGTCCATCCAAAGTCGGGTGATAATTGGGAAGTGGCACATTTTCTCCCAATTGCTTTTTAGATCTACCGTATTTCCTCCAATCATAGCCCACTCCTAAAACACACATCTAAAAACACTTTGTTGACATCTAAAACATACATTATGTACCTTTATTACTAAATCGGGTGGCATGTTTCAGCAATTCCCATTTTTCGCACAAGACATAGTGTCCGATATTTGTTTTATTTATACTTTACCAGATCTATAATGTGTACACTATATGTTCTAGAAGTGATAGTAGTGTGTATTCTCTCTAGAATTTACACACAAAGGATTATCACACACTAATTACTGTAGAGGTAATACTAGAACCTACCGTTCACTTTTTCCACCTTTTTTCCTACTACCCTTTATTATCACCTCACACTTTACACCACAGCGTGACGCGCGAAATTGAACAAATAATATTCCTGATAGGACATCTCACCACAATAACAAGGCGGTGTCCCAGCGCCGTACAAACAAAAATTTAACAATTACAATTTTTTTCTTTACCAGCGATTCGAGAGAATAATTCGGCTGTTAACCGAAAGGATTCCGATGGCGAAGGTGCAACCCACATCAATGCAAACGACGCTTCTTCACTTTCTTATCTTTGCGCACAGGAGAGACTGAGTACGGCCTCTGACGACGCACCTGACTTGTATCCACTTTCTCTGACTGACTCAAAGACAATAAAGCTGGCTTCGGATATTTCACTGGCAGACTATAGACTTCTCTCAGATGTTTTGCGGAAGCTATTGAGAGTGTCCTGTGCGGTGCTTTTCTCCCTATTAAGACGGTCATCAGATTCATCTCCACTTCAGGGGCAAAAGACGGATTCGCTCTTCTTGCTGCAGCTGCTGATTTTGACGATGGAACTGACACACCAGCTTTCTTGATAGCTTCATAGAAATATTCTCTGAGAGCGCCGTCAAACTTATAGATTGCCGAATAAGCCGCCCATCCTAGAGGAGACACTGTGCTCAAGCTGAATACTGGATCATTCTTCGAACATATTGCAGCATTTCTTAAGGGACCCATTGAATAGATTTGCTTCCCTGTGACATCTGGAGTAACAATCAAGAACGGAACTTCTTCTGCTGACAGCTTTGCAAGATAACGCTGATATAAGGTCTGAGAATAGCTGATCTTGACCTGCTTTGCTGTTTCATCAATAATAGAATTTGCCATAGATTCTGTCAGAGTTGTAGAGCCTCTCTGGAACCAACTGAACGCGACTTTAGCAACCACCGGAACGAGACCAATTACTGTCAGAGCAACCACTCCTTTGTCTATAGCCGAATACTGGACGTTCTTGATGTAAAGCCAATCCTCTGACCTTGCCAGGGAGAAAAGCACCGCACAGGACACTCTCAATAGCTTCCGCAAGAGGTAGCTTCTAGGTTCCTTCATGCCATGGACTTGGAATTCCCTCGATTGACCTTCATTCACTGCCTTCATTTCATTTGCCACTATTTCTCTCCCAATGAAGCGATAGAGCAGATTCACGGAATTATCATAGGTTCTGTTTCTCCGCCATAGCACCACCTCATCATTTTGCAATTCTCTAAAATTCAAAGTATATTTTTCTGCTATCCCATATCCATCGACATTCGACGACTCTGGGTTAGCTGCTCTCAACGGAGGGACACTGGGCATAATTCTGACTGATTCTCTTATAGCACCTTCAAGATCTTGTGCAGATGAAGCATAACCTGACAACTTCATTAATGCCTCTTCAACTGATACCACTTCTAGGAGGAAACCAATCTTAGCCTTTCTTATTTGATGAGACACTTGCTGAATCAAGGAAAGCCTTTCTTCTTCTTTCATCTGGACCTGATCTGGAACTGGTTTGCCTATCATCTGCCTGTACTTCCTAGCTAGTGCCATATCTTCCGAAGATTTGAGCCCCAGTAGCAATCTGGACCTCCCTATATACATTGGCTCCTTCTAGCTTGTTCAGGAAATTCTTCATACATAGCCGAACCGTTTCATACGAAAGCTCTTCTTCTTGACGGATTTGGAATCTTTGCCAATCCTTTGCATATCGAGGGATTAGTTGGACGATCATTGCTGAATCGTCTTTCTTCACTCTTATCTTGACAGCGGTACGGCATCCGGACCTCACTATTCTTCCATTTAAGAATAATGTTCCTAAATATACACATCCAACTTTAGACATAAAGGCTTTCAGTGCATTTATACTCTTTCCTAACCTGGTGTAAATTTCCTAAATAAATTTCCCAAATATAATAAATGCCATATACAGAAACTTAGCCTTTACGATACAGCTAGAAGCTCCATCATCTGAAAATACTGACAACCTCATAGAACCATTGATTATACCTGCTTCTTTCATCTTCATTGCAGCAAACTTCATGGTACAGATATGATCAATTGTCCATATTACATTGAAGAAGCCTTCACAATTTCCAGTCTTCAAAGCATATGAAAGGGTTTGATCCTTGGTCCTTACAAAAAGATGGCACTTGTGTAACAGGTCCATTATATTAGGGAGACCTTCGATACCGAAGGCTTCTCCAAGAACCATTAGCACGACTTTCGTGTTGAAGTGTTGAACTTAGGGTCCAAAAGACGACAGATCATAAGACATGCAGACTCGACTTTTTTGCTCTCTGCGGCGCTCTCTTACTTCTTCTCTGTGCCAGTCTGTTTCTTCTTGTCTACGGCGTTGCCTTTCATCTTCTCTTTGCTGTTGATCCCTTTGCCTATCCTCCTCTTCTTCCTCACATCGTCGCAAATAATATTCCTGATAGGACTACTTTCTTGAGAAGTCATCTTTCAATACTTTACTGAAAATAATTTATATAGCCGTCTATGCCCCTACAATAAATATCGAATTTAATGACTAAATGTTTAGACTTAGCGTATTGGTTGGACCTATTCCACAGCTAATATGCCTCTCGAAAAAAATATGCGTACCTCACCCCTTAAGGCTTACTTTATTTACGCACGGTACTTTTCCTTGCATCAGATATATGTCATATATTTGCATTAGTTTAAAAGTATCATTTGCTAGGTTTGATTTCATTCTCTTTGATCTAGAGTTGACCTCCCGCCCCCTAGTGTCTTCTGGTCATGTTGCATACCAAAATGTAGGTTATAATCTAGGCTACATTTTGGTATATAACTTGTCCAGAAGACACCAGCAAAACATAGGTCAAAAACACAATGCCACAAACACACTTTTTTAAATTTAGGGGTGCCCGCTTATTAGAGCAAATACGGTAATTTTGTAAAAAGTGAGCGATGGGCTTTGACAATTTCTATAAGGTCTCTTTTTACAAAATAAAGGCTCCATGAAATAATAAAAGGCTAAGATAATTTAACGTTTAAAAAAAATCAACTGTACGTGGTGGGGGGAGGGTCGAGTTATTAGAAAAAATGTGGTACAGTCGCCTATCGATATAACGATCCCCTAAATTCAAAAAAATGTGTTTGTGGCATTGTGTTTTTGGCCTATGTTTTGCTGGTGTCATCTGGGCATGTTATATACCAAAATGTAGCCTAGATTATAAGCTGCATTTTGGTATATAACATGCCCAGAAGACGACAGCAAAACATAGGCCAAAAACACAATGCCACAAACACATTTTTTTGAATTTAGGGGATCGTTATATCGAGAGGCGACTGTATCTACTGTTTGGATATTTGCTATACTTTTGCGTATCACGCTATGTTTGCTAAACCTTCTGGAATTTTCAGTTACTTGTTTAGCTCCTGCTAGGTCTAATAAATCAATATTAATCAGTAATGGATCTCGATGCCCTTCCGCAATACACTCGAGAAGAGGTTCGCCTAAACAACCACTGCAACTGGCTGATTGTCAACCACTTTGTTTATGATCTCACCGACTTCTTGCGCATCCATCCGGGTGGTTCTGAAGTACTTCTCGAATATGTAAACTCGTTTTTATTCTGCTCCAAAATCTTTTTTAAGAATTTTCCCATTTGCAGATGGGCCTAGATGCAACTAGTGTGTTTCAAGACGTCGGCCATAGCCCAATGGCCCAAGACATCATGCTCCGCTATGTAATAGGCAGGGTGGTCACTGCTTCCAACCTACTCAACATGTCTTCTTCTCAGTTTTGCAGAAGAGACTCGGCAGCCGCGGCTACGGTAAGCACCAAGTGGGCATCCACTTAGTTTGATTGGTGTATAGATAAACACCTAAACTTATAAATGTTCCTGTCAAGACAAACAGAAACAGGAGAAACGAACAAGAATAAATAAACAAAGATCGAAGCGCATTAAACTCAAAAAATTAGCCAAAGAGCATGTAAAAATACCACAAGAAGTGCATAGACATGAGAAAATAATCGTAAGAAATCAGTTGCAAAGTGCACAATGACAAGTGCAAAGTGCATAATTTGCAGTTTTTAATTTTATTAAGAAGCTGCACTTTGCAGTTAGTAAAAAAGGCCTCTGGTCCTTAGTTGGTGCAAATATGCAGCAGATGGGAAAACATGGTTGCCCACGGTAAAAAATAAACTTTGAGTAAAACATCCTATGTTTTTTTTTATTTCTTTCTTACATCTAAAAATACGTAATCTGTACACTTTGATTGCTAAAACAGCGGTAAAAAGAGGCCTTGTGAGCGAGAATTTAAAAACGTCCTAAAAATAAACACATCTTCCTTATTTTCAAAATTTTGAGCTATTTTCTAAAGGCCCACTCAGACTACCGCGTAACATGACTCGCGAGTCATTGACTCGTGACTCGCGGGAGTCTGAGTGGGCATTAAAAAGTTGCGGATAATCCTGCGCTCTGGGCGCGCATACTGTGAATACAGTCGAACTTTGATAAGACGTCACCGCAAAAAGTTGGATCCACAGCTGGGTCCGACCATTTTTTTTCCCTCAATTTTTGACATCTTTTGCTAATACGATATTGATGTCTCTAAGGCAAAAAATCGCAAGAATACTGAATTTGCCAGTCATTTTTCCAAAAGTCAGCGTTATTACCGTCAGTAAAACCAAACTTCGATTACAAGTCACTCCCTTTTCAAAAAAGTGTGACGTGTTATCCAACTTCCGCTTTTTTTTTAAGGCAAAATTGTTGAGTTGTGTAAAAACAACTGCCAAATTCAGAATCCTTGTGATTTTTTGCCTTAGAGACATCAATATCAAAATTGGCAAAACATGTCAAAAATTGAGGTAAAAAATGGTCAGATCCAGCTGTGGATCCAACTTTCTGGGGTGACGTGTTATCGTTGGATTACAGTCGACGCTCGATTTAACGGACAGCTCGATTTGACAGACGGCTGAGCCCGGTTCCTTGGAGTCCGTTAAATCAAGCGTCGACTGTATAGCACTTTTTAGCGATGTTTTGGCCGCGACGTCATTTTGTCGGTGAGCCGGATTGTCTGTAAAGAGTCTGTATTTTGTTTAGTTTAGGCGGAAAATGCCTCTGAAAGATTTTGTTTTGTTTTCACTTTCGGGTCCAACACATGTTTATACGTATTCTTAGCAGCGCAGAGCAGAAAAACAATTTTACACGGAAAGTGTAACCATAAACAGGAAAACGGACCCGATAATTTGCCTTCTTTTTTACCAACCATTTCATGGTGTGTTTTTGTTATTGATTCAACCAAGGAACAATAGTGACCATAACGACACCAACTTTTATGGTGGACTAAAAATCCAGAAAAAGCCAAAAATCAAATTTTTGTCAGAATTTTTTATTTCACAAAACAAAACCAAGATTTTATCGACTTACTCACCAAAATTATCTTTTAAAATAAACGAAGAGCGCAGGAATTGACTTAAAGCATAGCGTTTTACACAACAAAAGCAGCGTTCTAATATAGGAGGAAAGTTGAAATTGCTGAAATAAATTTTCTACAAAGCAACATTTCGTAACCTAAAAATATGCAGAAGCTATTATTTTCAGGAAGCCATGCTGTCCATTTCCTCAACCATCCAAAGAATTGGATGAGCTCTTCTGCAAGTGCCATTTACGTCAAGTACATCCTTCATCTTCACACCTTTGGTGCTATGAATGTGGCTTAAAAACTAGACGAAATAGTTTAAACTCAACTGTTAGACTAAATGTTTTCAATTTTCCTTGTTCCCTTTTGATGGATAAACGAGCAGGCTGGCCAATCTGCCGTTTTTAAGTGTCATTGCCAATTCTTTAGCTTCTTGAGAGGCTTTGCCACACATTTGAAACCCTTTTACATGTACTAAATTAGGGCATTTTAAAGAAGTCTTGTAGATGCCAGACTGTCAGTTGAGCGATATTACGAAAAACAAAAAAAATTGAAAAATATCCTTAAAACGGTAACTCACCTCCATGAAATCTTCTTTAGAATGCTCTAATTAGTATAGAAAAAAAGGTTTCAAAGGCTAAAAGGCAATAAAAAAATTTACACCAAGTGGACATCCACTTGGTTCGGTTGGTGTATGGATAAACACCTAAACTTATGAGAGTTCCTTTCAAGACATGTCAAAACAGGGGACACGGGCTATACACCATAATTTACGCGAAGATTTGTTACGAGGGATATTTTTTACGTGGTCACTTTGTTACGCCACAAAAATTTACATATACTCATCTACAGTACTCTTTTTTTTTTTAAGGATCTCTTTATTCTGAGGCACCCTAGTAGGCAAAAAGACCTCTGGAATCCGAATCTGAAAACAGAATTTCAATAAGAGGTGTGGTTACTGAGATATGATCATAGCCAGCCGCAAACTTAGTTTTTATCCTTTTTTCTCCTAGTTTTGATTTTATCTCAACGACCAAACCTCTTCTTGAAATTCTGTTTTCATATTAGGATTCCTGAGGTTTTAGGGTGCCTCAGAATAAAAAAATCCTTTAAAAAATGAGTACTGTAAATGAATACATGCGAATTTTTGTACCATGTAAAAATACCACAAGAAGTGCATAGGTATGAGAAAATAATCGTAAGAAATCAAAGTTGCAAATTGCAAAATGACAGGTGCACAATTTGTAGGTTTTAATTTTACTAAGCTGCACTTTGCAAATTTGCAGCTAGTAAAATTAGCCCCAGATGTGCCTCTTCAATCAAAATAATTTTGATGCGACAAGGCAAAGACCGGTATACTACAAATCTGCCCCACATTTTTGTATAAAAACTTTTTAAGTAGCCCTCCAGTCACGTCTGTTCCCGTGTAGTGAAATAGCGGTTACCAGGAATAAAATTACTAAGGAGACTACGTAAATTTTGTATTTATTTAACAGAATTGGCTCAAAAGTTTTTCCTCGCACAACAAAAGTAAAAACGTGCAAATGCGCGTACCCGTAATAAATTTCCGCGTAAAATTCGGTGTACACCCGTCCAAGCACGGCTCTGCACCATGGCAGTAAGAAATTTCACGGAAAGTTTTCATGTTTCTTTAAGTTGTCGTTGTCTTTCTAGAATTTTCTTTGGTTCGAGGCTATTCTTTTTGGCTAAGCTGCGCAAAGTGCTATGAAATTGCGTGACATAACTAATACGTAAGGGTTTTGGTGTCGTGACTATTTGCTTCTTTGATTACTTTTTCTCATGCGAGTTTATAGAGCGTGTAATTCCGTTACTCCGAAGTCTCGAATCAATGTTCGTAAGGCTGAAATTCAAGTGGAAGAAAAGAAGGCGCAGACGAAAATCAATGAGTTCTTTCCATCTCGCAAACGTCCATCGGTTCGACTGCAGCCAATATTAGATGTAAAACGTAGAAAGGAAGCTAGTTTCTTTGATCATGATGATGTAAATTTTCGGTCAATAGATGCTGTTGAATATGTAGCTAGTTTCCCAACATGGTCACCTCTATTTCAGATGGATATCCCGGCCAGTGTCCGCTCGCTACACAGAATTCAGTCTATGTGTGTGATGCAAACATCCGTGATGCCGACGGAGGATGGCACCAACTCACCAGAAATCCTTGAAGTATGCTGTCAGTTTTTTATGTCTTGGGTTTCTTTTAAAGAATACTATTTAGCACTATACCTTGAAATTAGTCGAGAAGCCACAAATCGTTTCCAAAGCTTTCCAAAGTATCTCCGGCGAAACTCTTTGTCAACTAATGACATCGATGACTGAAGAGCAGTTCCTCCAGAAGTTCATCCTTGTTGACTGTCGCTATCCGTATGAGTATAATGGTGGGCATATCAAGGTTTGTCTAGCACTTTGATTAGTTGACACTAATTTTTAAATAATTTCTTTAAGTGCGCAATCAATCTGCATGATACAGCCAAGCTACAAGAAGTCTTCTTTCCGGCTAGTCAAGACAAGTTCGATGCTATCCGTTCAAGAATTCCGATTTTTTATTGTGAGTTCTCTCAGAAACGTGGTCCTAAGATGTAAGTACAGATGATTTTCTCTTAACTACCTTTATTGACATGTGAGAGCAGGGCTAGTGAGTTGAGATGTCATGATCGCAAGCGAAATCACTACAACTATCCAAAGGTAGACTACAGCGAGGTAATTTAGTTGTTCAATTACTTGTGTATAGTAAGTTTTATTCCTTTAGATTTACGTGGTTGATCGTGGATATCGGAGGTTTTACGCTGAAGATAATTTTGTGGTCGGATTTTCTCTACTAAAAAATTATTCTCCTTCTATGGTCTTTTTTTAGAGTTTCTGTGAGCCAAAAGCATATGTTCCAATGCTGCATCCAGACCATTTGGAAGAGCTCAAGCGATACTCCCAGCATCGGAAGAACTTCAAGCGAAGTTATTGAAATTTCGCTCATCTTCATATTTCATTTCTCCAGTGTTGTTCTTCGCATGATTGTTCCTCAATATTTCTTTGTTTGTCGCTAACTCATTTACCGTCATCCTAACTCTGAAATCTATTGTTCGGCTGTTTGTGTTGTTTGATTGACATAAATTCTCCTATTCATTGTATTCTCGGTGCATAGACGTTTCGCAAATATTTGCATTTGCAAATATTTGCGAAACCTCCGTACGTCGTATTCTCTTTTTTTGGTGACAGTGTCTAACACCATGATTCCTTGTCTCTAGATCCGGCGTGCGGGGCACGGCAATTCTTTTTGAAGTTTTTTTAAGACCTAAAGATGTGAGCCAAGTCGCATCTTAGCGATTTGCGTACGCTAAAACTCGTAGTAAACTACGTTCTCTTTCCCAGTGAATTGCAAGTCGACAACCTTAATCTAGATGCCTACACATATGTTCTAAAGAAGTGTTAAAAAAATTTAGAAACATCTTGGTAGCGGAAAATCCTTGCTGCAACATTGTTTTCTCAAGAAAATCAATTGCTATTTTACTCATATTTATGTGTCTAAAAATGTTTATTCAATAATATATTTAGATTTGATTTTTTGTTCCATCATTTATGAAATTAGTAGGTGTTTTCCCAAACATTCACACCTCTTCCCTCCTGCCTGATCTTCTGCTGAGTTTTTAGCACCAATTCTTACAGCTGATTTGACAGCCCCATTGGCTTTGACTTGTGCTGCTGAGACTTTCCTCGATAATGCTCGCTTCTTTTGTGCTGATAGGTCAATGGGAACACGTGAATTGGCGGTGGCATGTCGAGCAGTCGATGCGGCGGTAGAACTAAAAAGGTCTTTAAATATTAAATCCACAACAGCACAAAATTGAACTCACCTGCTATATATCCTGGTCAACTCTCTGAGGCGATCATCCAATGGTGCTGCTTTATGCAGTCTATTGTCAAATCTGGATGAAGCCGGATTTAACAGTCCTGAAGACGACACGTTTGAACCATTCAAAGCCATCAAATGAGCAGAATTTGCAGCGGACAACTGTATTCTATCACGTTCCTCCAAATAGATCAGTTTGAGTTGGTCTGAAAGAAGGTCTTCAACACCAACACTTGTTTTCAACAACTGACAACCCACAAATCCAAACCACTCACCGTATAGAAACTTCTCCCAGTCATAAAAGCTTTGGTAGCGGAAATGTGCAGGATTCAAGGCGTGCATTCGGCAGAAGTTGTTGATCAGAGAACGAACAAGCACCTTCTCCTGTACTCTTCCATATTGGATTTGCATCCTCTTCAGATGGGTCAACTCCTCGAAAATCGCTTTTTCGTGAACATACCTACGCTCGGTGGTAGATTCTGGAACAAATTTAGTCAAGTTTATTAATCTATATTGTAGATCAATAACCTACCGACAAAAGCCATTCGTCCATACGGCAACTCCCAACCATCCTCTATGATATGCAATTCGGTTAACTGTAGATCCTTGCCATTTCGATTGTTGGGGTTTCTGGCCACAGAAGCGGAAGAAAAGTTTGGTACTTGAGCGTCCATTTCTCCGGTTTGCGCTGCCATATGTACTCTTTTCTTGCGTCTTGAGCTATTCGCTGCTATTACTGTATTAAAAAAATAGGCTACGATGTATTATATGGAGTCTCTTCATTAATAACAAAGACACCTAACACACCAGGGCCGTTATATCCGAGAGTCTGGGTTGAAATTTTTTTTTTAGTGGGCCAACCAAATAAAACCAAAGGGGCCGTTATATTGGGAGAGCCGTTATATCGGGGGCCGTTATATCGAGAGTTTATTTTATCTGCAAAATTTCTTACTTCCATTATTATGAGACTCGCCATCATCGTGTTTTACATTGAGCGGCAGGTCAGATTGTTGGGTTGAGCTGGATGCCTGACCCTCTTCGTCAGACGTATGTTCTCTCGCTCTTATTGTTGAATTGGCTTGCTTGGCTTGTTTTTTGCCACCTGGAGATACATTTTCTTTACGTGAGTCCCTGCTACTTCCTGAGCCTTCTGTCCCTGCAATGATTTGTTGGCGAAGAAGTGAAGAAAATCAGTAAATAGAAAATTCAGCGTACTAATGGTTGTTTTGCGGAGCTCTTCCTGCACAATCTTCTGAATGGTGTCCTCCACCAATTGACGCTCCATTCCCCCGAGCACATTGTCAGCAAACTTTCCTGAGACTTTTCTATTCATTTCATTCATCAGCATTGAATCACTTGGATGTTTGCTTAAGTCAGTGGTGCTGGTAGACTTGGAGGGAAGACTATGGAGACGAACTCCTGAGGCACTGCTCGAACGTCGCTGAAATGAATTAAAGTTTAGGCTTAGGCTCCACCCCCTAAGGCGTGTGCGAAATTTTTTGAAACAATGTTGGAATAAAACGATGTGGGAATTTTTTGATTTTCTCAATTTTTCAAATTTCTCCGATTCATCTCCAAGCTCCACGCCCTAAGCCTAAACATTCCTGAGGATATTTTGCCTGGTGAGATGCCTCAGCATGGGGAATTTTGTCCAAAAATGGGTACTTTAATCCGAGTCCCGGACACTATTTAACCAAAATATAAGTATTTTTTCTTTGCTATTCAGTTAACCAATCTTTCTGAGGCAGAATTGAGTTAAGAAATTACTTGATATTCAGGTTGTCCATTGGAATCTGCGCTTTGTACACTCTTCCCTCTACGGAATATTTTTACTGATTTCTGACTCTTGTGTCTTTTTCCTTTTAGTTTGCCAGCCCAACTCTCAGAGTCGCTATCTCCTGAGCTAGACACTTGCGCACGCACTTTTCTTAGTTTGGCTAAATTTAGAAAAATGCAATGAAAAAGTTGAAAAGTATTTAACCAACCAGTCTTGAGTTGTTCTTCTATACTAGAACGAGAGAAAGTGCGTTTGTCTTCGGCAATTTGTTGAGAAGTGAGTGCATCGTGCCGTTGAATAAGATAGTCCACCACAAGTTCGTGCTCCCTGCGCTTTGCGAGATCCAGTGGGGTGTACATTTGGTTCTGAAAATTGAGAACTGCCGTATCTTCTCTAATAAAGTCCCATCCTTTGATTCAAAAGTGTGTTCTTGGCATCGTGTTTCTAACCCACTTTTTGCAAATGACTCTCAGACAATTTACCACCTAAATTTTAACTTATTGTCTTACACGGGAAAGGCATGACCTGACCGTGGCCTATCCAAGAACCTTATATACTAAAAGATAGCTCTACTAGAGCTGGTTACAAATCCGTTCTCAAAAATTGGCTACAAGTTCGACTTTTGAAAGTTAGTAATTTTGTGGGCTAGAGTATATCACAAGCTAATGGCACCATCCAACAGGCATGTGTGGCGCAGTGGTATAAGTTTCGGTGTCCTTTTCATATCATGGGTTCGATTCTCAACCGGTAAAAAGCATCATGCCAAGAATAAAAGTTTGAATCAGGGGCTTGATGTTCATCAGATAAAATACAATATTTGGTATTCGCCTTGGCAAAACAGTGTTTTTAAAGAACTTTTACTACTCTTAAACCGCTATAAATTTGTGATACGGCTTGAAAACATTCTAATGTTTAATATTAATTGCTAAAAGCGTTTCTTATTTTATTGATTCCTTTCGGTTTTAATGAATTTTCCTCAAACAACTTTGCCCATTCTGATGTCTGCATTAAGTCTTTTATCGAAATTTTGTCCTCAACTGAACATTAAATGGAGAACTACGTATTTCTTGTATTAAGTGTCTTCCTATAATAAACGCCATTTCAAACAATAAGTTTGTGCAAGTGTATGCAAAAAATAAGTGTATTGAAAACCCACTTTGTACAGCATTAGAGGATTGATTTCCGAGCCACGAGTACAGAGTAAAACCACTAATTCCATACTGCCACTTGCTGCTGCCAAATGTAAAGGAGTTCTACCGTAGAAATTAGTTGCTTTGATGAATTTCGGCTCGATTGCCAACAACCACTCCACCAGCTCTAAATACATTTTTGCTTGGTTTTAAGTAAAGAAGTTATAACCAGGGGTGTAACAGAAGCAAAATCTCCAAAATGGAAGTGGAAGTGCCAGCAGTCAACATGATTGACTTTTGAAAAAGAATCAAGGGCACCTGTGCAATTTTTGCTCAAGAAATGGCCAGAAAAGCAATTGGAGCTATATCTAATACTGCCTTGAAGTGAATGGATAGTTTTGAGCAAGAATATGATAGAAAATTGTTGCTATTTTTGTCTGTTACCCCCAAAAGTTTTCTGCCTCCAAAAAACCGGGCATCTTTGGATTATCCGGCTTATAGTTACATAGCTTTATATAGCGTGGCTTGAGCGCATATTAAAAACTTTAGCTAATTCGCGTTTAACTTAGATACAATGCAAGGAGTAGTCCTGAATATGGGTAGAGAAACAATACTGCCACGTGATGTGGTCTTTTATCTGGGTTGGATGCTAAAAGCCTAGATTGCCCTAAAAAGCGATGAGAATGAAACCAACCTTTACTTGCCGTCTGCACTGCCTCATGGAAAGCCAAATCTCCACGGTAGTTCTGCAATTGGAAGCTAGCTCCATATTGCTTGAGTAATTTAAGTATGTGAAGTTGTCCCTTCGCAGCAGCACAATGAGCGGCAGTTCGTAGACGTTTATCCTTAAGTTGTGCACTTGGCTAGTTAACTGTGGCAAGATATTGGCTGAAAAACTTTAAAAAATACCATGTGGTTGGCATCAGCCTTGTTCTCCAACAGTAGTTTTGCGCATTCGTAATGACCAAAAGTGGATGCATAGAAGAGGGGTGTATCTCCATTCCTGTCCTACAAACTTATTAGAGTTGATTGTTGAAGTTACGGAAGAGAAATTCACTTTTGTATTCACCACATTCCTATGACTCATGCCTAACATTGTGCGGATGATCTCCAAATGGCCGTGGCTAGCAGCACAGTGCAACACACCTAAAATGAAATGGTAATATCATCAAGCAAACAAACATTGAATATACCCAATCTGTCTCGATCCACTGCAAGCTTGTCGGCCCCAGCGTGTATAAGACTTTTGAAGCCCTCCAAATTGCCTGCAAACATAAACTGATCAAATCACAAACTATTTAAAACGAACACAAGTAGTCAGTCACCATTGCTAGAAGCCCAGAGAAGTGGTGTTCGACCATCGGTGTCCACACAATTTACATGATTCCCTTCTTTGAGCAGCACGTGAAGCATAGTAGAGGCTCTTTCAACCGAGACATCTTCAATTATTGTAGCATAATGCAGTGCATAAGCTCCCTAAAAACACAATTTTGTCTTTTTTATGAGGAAAAGCTGCTCCAAATTTACATGTGCATCCGGCAAATCCGATGGCGCACCATGTTTCAACAAATAAATGAGTATTTCCAACTAAACAGCTTTTTGCATATACTTTTAAGACAGAGACAGGAAATAGCCAAAAGAACACCTGTCCACAAACAACTGCCCAATGTACAGCCGAGTGTTTGTCTTTATCCACATGTGTCAATTGGGCTCCTAAATTTGGACTGTGCAGCCGGTTTTAATTGTTTTTACAAGAAAACTACCTCGTTCAAGCAAAACTTCCAGAATATCCAAATTACCAGCCATAACGGACACCAGTAGTGGAGTAAAACCAGCCAAGTCTTGCGCATCCAACAAAGAAGAGTTCATATCTTCAATTAAACCGCTTCGGAATTTCTATTCTCCTCAAGAACTTACTGTCTCACCTAAAATCCTGGTGAACGTCGCCACATCAGCACAGTCAGCAGCGTAATGAAGAGGAAAACGTTGTTCCTCATCTCTTCCGTTGACAGCCTCCTGTTTATCCTCATTTATTTATGACAAATCCACAAAACAAACAGCATCAAAATTATCCGAAAAAAAGTGGGAAACGGGAGGCTATAGGATAGATAAAGCATGGTACTTTTCCTTGCATCACATATACTTATTCATGCATCAGATGTGGTTTTTTCCCTGTTTAATCTCCCTCTATCCATTAAGCGTGTCTGTTTTGAGTGTCAACGGAAATGCAATCAAATTTTCAAAGCTCCTGCTCCTGTTATTGGTTTTGAGTTGTAATAGTTTGTGGAGTGATTGGGTTTTAGTAAATTAAGTGGCTTACCTACTTCCAAGTGATTTAAACACCCTCCAGCAGTTTCACCTTCTCAGAATATCTTGCTTCAAGCATGAAATTGAACATAGTTTTGTTAACTGGGGCCTACCGCATAAAGAAGCTCTGGTATGCATACATGTTTTATGCACCCAGAGTCACTTTCAAGTAACTTATGTCTCAGGTATGTGTGTGTGCGCGTTTCAACCCCAAGCCCCCTACACCCCCGAAGGGGGCTTGAAGGTTTAGAGTTAAACGCGCACACATACCTGCGAGATTAATTCGAGCAAGACTCTTGACCATAAACGCATTTAAAGACTCTTTTTGCCCAGCTCCAGTAACCTAAACAGGGTAGAATTCCTTAATATAAGATTGTTTACCTTGGGGGAACAAGGCAAAAGTCCAATTTTAGAAAAAAATAATAATTTCTAAAAAATAACCCATAAAACGGTAATTCACCCTGCCAAACCTTCTTTAGAATATTCTAATTAGTACAGAAAAAGGTTTTGAAGGCCTGAAAACAAGAATAGAAATTCACACCAAGTGGACATCCACTTGGTTTGGTTGGTGGATGGCTAAATATTAATGAACACTCAAACTTGCACAGGTTCTTTTCAAGGCAAACCGAAATACCAGTGAAGCTTGGCATTATAATGCAAAAAATCCAATTTTGTAACCAATACTGTATCATTTTGTTCACGGACACCCCAAAAATAACCATGATCCCTTTTGGATAATCTACCCCTTGAAAACCACATCTAATGCAAAAATAAGTATATTTGATGCAAAAAAAGATCTGATGCAGGAAAAAGTATACCGTATTTCCTGTAATAAGCGCCCGGGGCGTTTATTTTTCGATCGACCTCCAGAGGTGGCGTTTACCGTAAAACTTCTAATAATACCCCCCCCCCTCCCTAATTCAAAATCGTGTTTTTGGCATTGTGTTTTTGACCCACTTTTTCCAGGTGTCTCTTAGGTAACTTACTACTTAAATTGTAGCTTATTGTCTTAGCTACAATTTGGGTGGTAAGCTGCCTGAGAGACACCTGGAAAAGTGGGTCAAAAACACAATGCCAAAAACACGATTTTGAATTAGGAGGGGGGGGGGTATTGTTAGAGGTTTTACGGTATTAGAGGGGTGCAATATCTGATGTAAGGAAAGTACTAGAGCTGGCCACGATCGATATATCGCATCGCAAATATCGATCGCTCGCAATAAATTTGAACCAAAAATATCGCATCGCAATATCGCACGCAAACATTTCAAAATATCGCATATCGCATCGCAAATTCCAAAAATATCGCAATGTCGTTCAATTTTTAATTTTTAAGCGCACAAAGCCAAGAAGGAGTCAATGGAGTAAGGAATGACCCAATTCAAAAAAAAAGAAGACCAGCAAGTCAGTGATGCAATGATCGAGACGAAGGCGTACAACAGACAAAGATGCATCGACTCGGAAAAGGATCCACTGGAGTTTTGGAAGGTATGTTTCGAATCCAAAATGTTTCCAACCCTATTGTGATTTAGGAAAACGAAAAGACGTTCCCAATTCTCGCAACGATTGCTCGTTGATTTCTCTCTACTTCTGCGACAAGCCATCCAAGTGAGCAACTTTTCTCAGTGGCAAGGGACGTCTACGACTACAGAAGATCAAGCTTGAATCCTGAAACGGCCGAACAACTCCTATTTTTGAACAAAAATCTACCGGTGTTGAA
>BBSZ01009672.1:0-34330 GCA_000981365.1 Subanguina moxae
CGACCAGTGTCCCAAAAAACAAAACGGATGCAAAGAAGGGCAAAGCAGCTGATCCCAAAAATCGTGCGCTCAAAGATAAAAATAAGAAAGTCCGTTCGAACCCTGCAACAAAAACTAAGCGCGACTAAATAAAGCATCAACTTTTTAAAATATACTGCTTTTTGGTTGATTAGTGTGAGTCTAACCATAAGTTAGACATCTTTTTGTTCGGTCATTTGATGCTATAAGTGCAGTTCTTTGAAAGAGACCAATAAACAATTGTTCAACACCTGTAATGACTTCTGTAAATATAAGCAAAAATCTTGATGTTTTTTAAAAGGCACTACGCTAACGAAACCTACAACCCTATACCCAAACAATAGCATAGAAAAGCCGTATTATTGTTTAGTGTGATAGATGGAATTGTTTGCCGTGAATTATTGAATGACGAATACGCAATCACTTAATTTTCCTCTCCCACAGTTACCACCAAATATTTTAATAACCATCGCTAAGGAACCGTACATCAAAACTACTAGCTATTATTAAAACTTGACATTTAAGTAATAGACGAGAACTGAATATCAGACGTAAGAAATATAAATTGTGAAAAAGCACGTTTTGAAAAAAAAAATTACTTGAGATTGACCTACAAGACAAGAGGCAAAGGCTAGAGGCTTACTTGGTAGATCAGGAAAAATTAACCAAAACTACAGCTGTACACCACCTTAAAAAAAGCAAACCTTTTTTTCGACTAAAAAAGCTAGTAAAGCTAAAAAAGCAAGAAGAAAAAGCAGATGGATAACAATAAGTTGTGGTTAGAAGTGTAGCAGAGGTGGTATTGAATAATAAGTGTATATACACACAGCATGCGCATTTCTGTTTGATGTTTGGTCACACCTTTGGTTAATATAGCACATCCACTTGGCCAGCAGATGTTTAAGCGGATTTGTTGAGGAAAAAATGAAAGAATTTATCTCTCTAAAATATTGCCTCCATCCAATGTCTTTTAATGCTCCAAATAGAAAAATGGGGCGGTGGGGGGAATTAGAAAAGGACAATGTAGAAAAAGTAATTTAAGAGGAGGAAAAAAGAGGAAGCAATGAGACAAAAACATTCGGCTGCAAATAACGGAAGAGAGCAACATTTTTGATCATTTGCCTCTGTTTGCACCATCTCTTTGACGCCATTTTGGGGTGTGCAGTACTCAAGACCAATTCATCTAACTATGGGGTTCTTTCATATGGGGTTCTTTCATAAGTCCTGACCAACCCGGTCTTTTTCGATGTTAATTTTTTAGTGACTCCATCTCAAGTCTAATATTGAAGAATACATTTATTTTGGTTGCAGTATAGAATCACCCCCAGGCAGACTTGTCGGGAGCAAGAAGCAACTTCTTTTTTGTGCTTCTCGACTCCGATCTCTGGATGCATGAACATAGCATGCATGCCAGAACTTCTTTATGCGGTAGGTCCCTGTATGGAAAACTATGTTCAAGATCTTCTCTTTTGCTGAGTGGGTCTTCCTTGAAAAGTGGCTCATTAATGGTCCCTACCCCCGCCCCCCCCCCTTATATAGACTTTATTCCCCAGACAGAAGTTGTGAAACAACCCAACTACTTCAACAGTAATTATTTTACACACTAGATTAGGACTGCCAATCGATGGGTGAACAAATCAATTTGGTCTGTCTAAATTTGGGCCACTTTAAAAGTGGCAGCCGTCACCTCCTCTTAAATACACCACTGTTATATAGCGTGTGTGCTTGAATGGGTCTAAAGGAGAGTGGATCAAAAAGGATTACCAGTAGAGAATATTCCAATCGGAAAATTTAATGTGTGTTGTGTTGGGTAGGAATCAAATTTAAATGCAGAACTGTACAAAGGAATTTAGATTAAATTAGGTGACGGGACCTTTCACATTTCTTCCCATTTTCAAAAATAACAGGGCAGACCAAGGGACCTTACATAACAAGTGGGTGCGTTTTTCTTTTCGTCGTAGAAGGTCGGTTTTTAGGAAGTCGATAATTTCCATATTTTGCAAGAGCTCTACAAATTTAAGATGACGCCCAACCTTGCACCATGGAACAACCAACTCAAAATTTCTTGCTGGTAGAATTCTTCCAGTATTTCTTGCCATTAGTAATAGTTTCAAGCATCTTTTTAGTCAATTATTTAGTCAAACTTGCGTGACCATCTTGACTCTTGGCTCTCCAACTTCGACTCCCTTTTTGATTCTCCAGTATTTTAGGTGGATGTACCCTGTTTCACTCATTTCCCTAAATGAGAAAAAGGATTCCAGAGAAGTAAATAAAGTTATCCTTTGAACCAACTACTAAATTGATACTGAGACATACTAATTTGAGAGATATAGGGTAATGGGATATGTAGGAAAAGAAAGTGAAACTCTCAAAATAAATTTAAAACAACATCCTGACAATGCAACTCCGTCATTGAGCTGTTTAGGAAATAGCTAATGCGACTAAAATCATCTCAAACAAATGATTGGACCAAACACCAGCCCCAACTGCAATGAATACCCACGGGAGGAGGAGGAGGACAGCTAGTCAGCCGTTGCTTCTTTCCATTAGTTGGGAAGAAGAAAGTTTGGCCAAATAATTTTCTTTGTTTGTGGCAAACAGACTATATTCATCCCTGTTTATAATCAAAACAATCCAAAAAACACAATCTGACTCATTTGACTCTTCTAAACACCATCGAATACCATAGATTTGGCACTGAGCTGGAGTCAAACACGTGTTTTAATTGGTTCTCTTGCACTAATTAAGAAATGGATGGGCAATAAGCAGGAATGTTTGGTGGGGTTTGTTGTGGGAAAGACAGCAAAAAGGCTGCTCAATGGACGCCTCATGAGAGATGAGTTCTTTTTTTGTTGACTCCAGCAGCAGGACAACAACTGTCGTTGGAGGAGATTGAAAACCACTTTTTGGGACCCATTCTTTTTCCTTTTGCTCTTTTCCATCTCGTAAAATTGACACACAACATTTGGGTCTTGTCTGTTTTCCAAATAAATTGTTGTTGCTATTGTGAAATCTCATAACACAAGGAAAAAGTCTGGCCCGCAGAGGGAATAAACATTTTTTTTTCTCAAAAATAACACAAAAAGCAATAGAATTTTTGTGGAAAAATATCTCGGCTTTGTATATGATATTCCTCCCCCCTGAAGAAAATAACCCCCTCAAAAATCTAGCTTGGATTCATCCTCTGGAGCTCGGAGTTGAGATTGTGTACAATACAAAATGGCAACTCTTTCTCTATCTACTGCAAAAAATATCTTGCCAACATATTAGAAAATTAGAAAGTTATGGCCTTAAAGGACCTAAAGCACCTAAAAACTCAAAAAGAGCCAAAAATAAAACTAAATAGGAGTCTGGTCAACCGTGCCGTCATTTCTGGCTGTTTTTTTTTTTTGAAATTTTAGATACTTACGCACTCTTTTGGCTTTGGCATTGTAAAAAATGGCGTATCGAAAATCCCTCCTGCTTCAAATAGCTTCAAAAGCGTATGCAGATGATTTGGGAAAAATTGAGCAAGAGTCGGTCAACCGAAACTAATCGGAGGTGAGCCGCCCTAGAAACAACCACAAAAATTAATCTCCAACCGGCAAAATAACAGCCGTTCCAAGTGCCAATTGTACATTATTTGTGTGATGCCAAGAAATAAAAGGTAAACAAGACTGCTACAAACATACTAATTAATTGGTGGTTAAAAAGGAAACCTTAATAATACCCTTTGTCGACTAAACTCATTTACTTGCCTGAGAATATTCGAGAACACACAAGTGTGGTTAATAATTGTGTGGAAAACAACGGAAATTAGTGGCCGAAAGTAATTGCATTTGCAAAGGGTATTTACATAAGTTGGAACAGGTTTGCTGGCTCCCACACGTAAACTTTAATGTCTTGTTTTATAGCTGTAGACAATAGTCATTTCCCAGTCAATAAATCCACAAAAAGTTTTTGATGGCCTTGAAGTGCACAAGGAAATCAAAAGAGAGTGAAAAGTGGTGCTGTGGGGAGTGCAACACCTGCCTGCTCCCTCTCACCAGCCACTACTACAATATATCCTCACCACTTTGAACCACTGCTGCTTTAAGTGAGTACAACATTGTTTGCTGTAGTGTAAAAGAAAGAGAAGTAGCTCTTCCTAAATTTCCTCTCTTGAACTGCTAAATAGAATGGTCAAGGGTTGTTACTAATATCAGCGTCAGCATTTACACACTAAATATATATAAGTTTGTTCAGAAAGTGCATATAATGTGCTATAATCCAGTAAAATGGAGCTATTATAAGCACCCGCTCAAGACCTTCCTAATCGGCTCGTTAAACCGGGAGGAGGCTAAGCCGCAGGTGGTAAAATCGTGTTAAAAAATGACAAGTACAAAGCTTTGTTGCCCTGCTGTTTCTCTTTCAAATATTATACTAAACTTCACTTAATCTATTTGGAATGCTCACCATGTGTGCTTAAAGAGTTATGAAGTCCTTTTGAGAAATTAACAAGCATTTTTTATCAATTCAACTGGTCACAAATACTTATCCATCCAATCCAAAAAATAAATGGTCATGTCAAAGTAGGGAAACTCCTTGTTACACCCTGTATTGGAGGAAAATTTAAAATTTACTTTTTGATGTTGAACTATGCCACATTTCTATTACCTTTATATTGATATCACTAATCAAGGAAATGTCTGATAAAATAGAATCGTCTGTTTAGTTCTCTTGTTGCAAATCAATAGTGAACCAACCATTTACTTGTTAAGAAAGCAATTTCGCATTTCCAATTAAAATAATTTCTTCTTATACTCTGCTACTTACACATTTGAAATGCCCAGTCTAGATGCTCAACCCAAACTAAAAGTGGTGGTGTCAGATGCCGCCTTTACAGTGGACAAAATACGCAAAGTGTAAGAGAATTTTTTATTAAAAATATTGTCAAGAACTAAGACTACAAAAAACATCCATTCCACCTGGATATAGGGCTGAAAAGGAAGAGGCAGTGGAGAGACTTATTAACTATATTTGCAGTGCCAATGTTGTGCAACACCCAACCTTGGACCATAGTAAACTCCTGGAATGGGTCATGGAAGAGATAGTGGACGCAGATGTCCTCTTTTGTAGAGGTCCACTGCCGGTGGACAAGCAAATGCTGGACCAAGGTAAGCCCTTTGGACATTTGGCATTCTCTATAATCCGGCACTCGGAGCCTGCTCCCTTGGGATGTCGGCTTATCGAGGGCTGACTGTAGACACTGTAGACAAGATATGTATGCAAGTAATTCTTTTGAAATGGTCCATGACCTTTGATTAGTGGTAAGCGACTTACTAGACTTTAAACAATGATTTTTTAGGCAAGCAGCTGAAAGCAGTGGTCACAATGGCTGTTGGCTATGATAACATTGATGTAACGGAGTGTAAAAAGAGGTTGGCTTACTTTTTCGCGTAAAGGGTGCCGGAGGGTTGACTGTACTTAAATACACAATTTGTTGGTAGTTATTGGGCTGAGGTCGCACCCCCACCCTTACATATGTAATTCATAACAAAAGCTAGACGAAACAGGGTACACTCTGGGTCTTGACTAACCTACGCTGGCCTACCTTAAGCCTAAGACTTAGTTGTGTGTCTAAGTGTAGTTCCTGGATTATAAAAATACCTAAACAGCCAACCGTATGACTACCCAAAGGGTTGTAACATACATACGCCATAACCTATTCTCCACATGACATGCATCTCAGGCCTTGCAGGCCTTACAACCCTTACAAAACAGGCCCTTACAATTAGAAATTCGTGTGTACCAACTGAAACCATGATGGATGGTTTTTTTGTCCTTTCTTTCCAAGAGAATCTTAGAATCTTAGCCGAAGAGGATTTTCGGCGTGTTCCTATTTAGGAGGCTTCTAAATAAAAGTGTAAAACACTAATTTAGAGGAATAAAAATGGGTTATGCTGGCGACTGTTTGACAGAAGCAACTGCTGAATTTGCTGTGGCTCTGTTGTTGGCTACCAGCAGAAGAATTATGGAAGCGGTTCACTTTGCTACTCTGGAAACGTATCAGATTTTTTTGCTTCCTTCTACTAATTCATTTTTTGTTTTTGGCCGGTGAAACCTTCTGAATTGTTGGGCAAACCCCTGGAGGCCTCTGTCATCGGTTTCTTTGGCTTGGGACGTATTGGAATGAGTGTGGCCGAGAAGCTTTGGGCCTTTCATCCCAGCAAAGTAATCTACCACAACCGTCAGCCTAAAGACAACGGTAAAAACTTACAACCTTTTTGATCCTTCCATTGGTAGGTCATACGTCTATATGAGTCATGAAAACAAGAGGCAATTGAAAAAACGCTGTATAATTGTTCCTCAACACAATATAATCCCCACATATATCTCTCTGTTCTAGTGCCGAACTATGAATACGTTTCCTTCGAGGAGCTGATTGTGCAAAGCGACTTTTTAATCATAACTGCTAGTGCTGGAGCTGATACTTTTGGACTTTTCAATCAAAAAACCTTTGCCAAGATGAAGAATGATGCTGTACTAATCAACATTAGTCGGTGAGCTTTTCGGGCAATCCAATCAATCATTCCATCAAATTTTCCCGAAAGTTTGCGCAGATTTGGTGTCTACCAAAATGAGTTTGGTTGTTTGGGGTTATGATAGCTTTTTGTGTATCTTCTCCCATCATAAAGCCTGAAAAGGAAAAAAAATTGGCAAAAATGTATCAAAGATTATATTTTCCCGTGTTTGTAAGAGGAGCAACCTGGTTTTTATAGACTTTAAATCTGCAATAACCCTTGGGACAGCCTACTTGTTGGTATTTAGAGGCAAAGTTGTGAATACTGCGGACTTGGTGAATGCTTTGAAGACTGGACAACTGGGTGCTGCTGGACTAGATGTGACAGATCCTGAGCCTCTTCCGCTAGATCATCCTTTGTTTGAGCTTACTAACTGCAGTAAGACTTAGCCTGGTCTACAATGGTCGCATATGGCTGTAGCGTTTAGTCCTATGGCCGAGAATTTTTGGGGATATGAGACCTCATCTTAGCCAGAAGACTCAACTCTACAGTCACATGCGAATATTGTGGACAAAGCTTAAAGAAATACCGACTCTACTGTATTATACCTCCCCCCAATGTAACTGCCACAAAATACGTGTACCATCCCCCCTAAGTTCCCACCTTTTAGGGCGGAGGTGGCATAAGAAAAGAATTTGAGCTTTGGACAATCACATATTTTTAGTTGTAAGTCCTCACATCGGTTCTGCTAACTACACTGCCAGAAACAGAATGCTGGAGCTTGGAGAAGAAAACGTGGTGGCTGCAGTTCTGGACCAAGAAATGCCTTCTCCTCTCATCGTCTGACAGCAAAATAGGAGTTTATCAAGCCATTACATAAGGTGTGATCAATTTTTTTGCCTATTAGCAATAAAAATATTCTCGATCTCTGTGACTTTTACACTTTTAATCTTTTATCTAGAGAAAACTGATAAAGAGTTTGGCTCTAAAAGCTTTTTATATAGCAATTGATCCAAAGGGGACTTTAGTCAACAGGAGATGAGCTAACAAAAATGCTCTAATCAATAACAAAAGATTGATTTACTTCAATATTTCCTCGAAAAGATGCTTACATATTGAGTACTTGATATTCTGCAAAAAGACTTGAAGCATTATAAAATTCTTTGTTTAATTTCCATTTATTCTTCCCCAAATGGATGAGTCAATGGAAATTCGAGTAGCTCAAATGATAAAATTTGATGCCGAAGATATGCTGCCAGCGGAATATAGGCATCGGCTTAGAGAAGAGAAGCAACCACAAGAATGTAGTTTGCTTTTGGATGGCAACTTATTTGACCAGCAAGATTCTAGTCTGGATGCAAATAAAAACACTTCCAAGCATCCTCAAGGTAAAATTTCTCAATTCTCGACTTTAACGCCGTTTACTCCACAACCATTTCTTGGCGCTACTAGGATATACCCCTTTGCCCAATCCTGTGACACAATCCTGTGACTTACTCGGTTATAACCGAATAGGCCACAGGATTTATGCCAAAAAACGAACAAAAAGACTATTTTGAAGGGGTTGAGGGCTATATTGAGGGGGGAAGGAAAAAGAATAGGGCCACTTTGTAAAAGGGCTACTCAACCATATTTTATTGGGATTAAGGGCTGTATAGGGAGGGGAAGGGACAAGTAAGGGACCACTTTGTAGGAAAAGAGAAGATCTTGAAGAGAAGATCTGGTATGCATGCTATTTTCATGCATCCAGAGCTTGTTCTCGAGTTTTTTGGTCATCTAAAAAACAGAACCCTTATAGCTCAACTTTTTAAACTTCATTTTTAGAATGGATTAAGGCCCCAGTGTTCATTCCTGGGCAAGTCCGCGCTCCAGCCTCAAATGGCTTTGCAAGCCCTTTTGAAGTAACTCCTCCAGCATCTTTTTTCCATGACAAACATTTCCTACCCAATTTCTCTACCATACCACCCGACTCCATGGCCAACTACTTGACTTCTATCCATCGTAAACCTTTTTTTTTTTGATTCCAACGCTTCACAAAATATTCATCAAGCCAAAACACAAGAAAGAAACTTTGCCACAGGCAATGGAGTTCTTCTTCGTGTCAGTTCACTGGCTAGTAATCAGTGAGGCTGTCAATAAGAATATTTTTTTTCCGTTGAATAGTGGCCACCAATTTAGTGTGTTTTTGATCTCTTTTAGCAAAAGAAAGCGTCAGTTGAACACATATATTAGGAGTAGGCATGTATTCAGTCAAACAGTTAAAAAGGAGATTGACAGCTGGACAACAGGCACAGGCCAAAGACTGCACAAAAGAGGAAATGAAAAGGGGAATTGGAGTTTTTGAGTGGCAGTCTACGTCCCATAGTTGATTATTTTTTAGTTTTTGATTAAACTAAACTTTCTTATTGGGTAGCTAATAAAGCAGTGGATAGGCGCCGCGTCCAACTAGTCTTGATTCGAATACATTTACATTTGGTCGTGCTAAAATACTGAAAGGGATGGACAAATTATCCTTTGGGCCCTCCAAAATTAGTGTTTTTGTAGAATGGGAGGTTTGACACCTTCCTTTCTTTGACTCATCTGTGTCTCCAGAAAATGTTGTTCTACACATACGAAACTAGACCCCTATGCAAAAATGCAATTCGCCACCGGATTAAAAATTGGGGGAGTGGATGTAAATGACTGCTCATTTTTCAATTTGAATTTCAGCTAGTCAAACTCGAGCTCCACCCTCAACAACCATCATTTTGAGGAAAAAAAGGAGGCTAGCACTACCACCAAAAAGGCTGGCTAACAGAAGATTTAGATTTGATTGCCCACCTATTGAGTTAATGGTGGGAAAAGCAGCAGTTGAGAAGAAGGATTTCTTGAGGCTAGAATCTCCTATTGTGCAAAGCAGTAAGAACGTTCTCCGCAGCCAAACTATGTGGTCTTCGGCCATGCAAAGGTATTCTCCTAAAAGAAATAGTTTGTCACCATCATTGCCTGATGTGAATGGACAAAGAAAGAGCACACTTTCAGAGACTGACATGAATCAGCTTAAGGTTAGAATTTTTGTTTGGAAAACACAGGATTCAGTGTTTCTTCGATTCATAGAAATAAATCCATTGACTAAATGGGTTTTTAAACCATGGCCAACAGTCGTTTTAGCCAGGGTTCTCACCTATGTCCAGCCATATAACCATCTTTTTATATATAAAAATTCAGTCTTTTATAAAGAAAAATATAGCCAGCAGTATCTAATAAAAACTTCAGTCAATTTACAGGATGAAACCATTTACTCAACTACTAAAACCAATGGGCAATCCTCGGACACCAATGGCGGACTGGCCAACTTTGACTCATCCTCCTGTCCTGACCTCTCAAACAATCAGCTCCAGCTTTGGGATGACATTTTGGTTGGTCTTTGACTTTCCCTGTTTATTTGTTCACATGCAAAACGCCTTTGGGCAGCAGCAAGCACTGGTCTTTCCACTAACTCAAAAAACTAAACATATATTTATTGATTGGTTTGCAGTACAGCGCTGTCCAACAAGAAAAAGATATGCAGATGAGGAAATTGTTGGACGACAACTCCAATATTGTGCAAGAAGATGCAGAGGAAGATGATGAGATGGATTCTGCGGCTTTTGAGAAGATGACAGCCTCTACTGTCATGAATACTTCTGGTTGGCTAGTGTTTTTTTTTGTTGAAGAATTTTGATACTCTTACTCATACCCTTCCCTATTTTTTACGTGATGGCACCCACTATTCCTAGTCAATTTTTCCGTTTGAGTAATTTTTCGCTAGCAACAGTTCAAAAATTTCATGAAAAATAGAAGGGAGCTCCAGCCAAAGGAGTACCCATTTTTTAACAAATTTTTATTGCAGTTTATGAGCTTTGCCCTCCAGCAGTGTTTGACGCTCTGGATGTGGCTGTGCATGCAGACGGGATTTCCAACAAAGAGCTGCGGAGGTTGGACAAGAATATGGCTGGTTAGTCTGATCTTTTTTAGCCAATGGCATATTACTAACAACCGATACAATAAGCCAATACGATAGGGATAGTAGTAGTTGTATAGTATAGATAGTAGCATTTATAGCCACAACCACACTTCGGCCACAAAGCCACTAGGAAAAAATTGACTCGTGTACGGAAAAATGGAAAAGCTTTGCCTAATTATTTCAAAGTCTAGCCTCAACTGTAGGTTGCTCGCTGCAGGATTCATTCAACCAGAACACGCTGGTGGACAGGCTGCAGCAGTTGTCAAAAGACAATATGACCATTCACTTGAATCCTGCCTATGTGTCTTTGGAGCAGACTCTAGCCAGTGAATTGCTCGAGTCTGACCAGCAAAAGGCGAAAATAGACTGTGAAAGTGATGAAGATGTTCTCTTCAAACCACAAATACCGGTAACTGCTGCGAAATTGCAACCATTTTTAATCTTAAAGGCCATATTCAGGAGCAACACTATGGCTATCCACAGCTGAGTAGTGCCAAAGTGTTTATGACAACTTTTGAGCCTAAAGGCAAGAAAATTACCAGCGGGATGGATCCAATCAGCAAATGCTCTAATGGCATAAGAAATGAAAGTGTGGTGGGTATTTGAAATTGGGGAAAAGCCGTTTGTGAATCTTTAGTTGATTCAGGAGAATGAAGAGATGCAGCAATTGGACTGTTGTGAGGGAATGAGAATCCAAGTAAATGATTTTGGAGAATGTGATGTAAGCTTTTTATTTACGCTTTTGAAATATTTGCCTAGGAAGAGTTAAAGAAAATGCCTTAAGCATGATTTATGGAGAGTTTGGCGTATTCCGAAGTTAACAGACCCACAAAGCGTTGTTTTTCACACTAAAATCCAAATTAATAGTCTGTGATCAAAGGTGTTTTTTCAGGATGTCGCTCTATCAGAAGCAGAATGCCCCAGCCCGAGTCGTTTTAGTCAACTTCAGTGGGCAGTCCAGCGACACAAAAACCACTACTTTGAGACCAAACTTCAGAATGGAGCCATGGGCGTAGATCAGCCTCCTCAAAGAGTTTGTTGTGAGATCATGTGATTGAAAGTCAAAAAATGGAGAACCAATTCGAAAATATGCTCAAATTTCTGATAGTTTTTAAGAAATAAAGCTCTTTTTTTATCAGAGCCCATACCTTAAAACATTTTAGTCTTAAGACTGGTTCACAATAGTCGCGTATGGCTATAGCGTTTAGTCCTATGGCTAAGATGAGGTCTCAGAGCTTTGAGAGCCAATTTTTCACTCATTGAGTTATGAGCTTACCAGCCCAAGACATTGAAATTATAAGCTTCCCAAAAACCTAGTTTTTATGACGAAAAGAGGCGAAAAATAACTTTTTTTTAACCCTTTTACCGTATTAGAAATGCTTACGAAGGGCTGAAACAACAGGGTGTCCAAGGCAAAAAAAAAAACAACAACCCGGATGTATTCTAGGGCCATGGTAGAGGTAGAAATGGAAATAAGGTTTTAAGGTATGCACCCAGTGGTGTAGAATCATGCAAAATAAGTTTTACTATTTTTTGGTGTATCCTTTTGTGATCAAAAATGCTTCTTCTTTTTGTTGTTTTTCTTCCTCCCGCTCTACTATTTGCTGTATGTGCTCAGGCTGGCCTTCAAATACTTACCAACCAACCAACGCAATGACGGAGGGAGTGCCTGTGTGACTCATGTAAAAATTCCCCATAAAATAGCTATATGTGTAGTCTTTGGGAGAAATTTTATTTGAAAAAGAACAATAAAATTTATCTTGTTTTACAACAAATTAATAAATTTTCGACTCTACTGTATTACATTCCCCAATGTAACTGCCAGAAAATACGTGTATTATCCCTCCTAACCTATTTTAATGCCCTGAAAACGGTAACGCGAGTCAAAGCTATTTTCAAGATCTTCTCTTTACCTTAGTGGGCCTTCCTTAAAAAATGGGCCCTTAATCGTCCCTTTCCCTCTCTATACAGTAGGGTTGGCCTCCCTCCCGTAAAATCGCTAGCGGTAAGGATATTAGCAAAGGTGGAAGGGATAGCGGGAGGGATTTTTTCAGCATGATTTTAGTAAAAATTACGGGACGGGAGGGTGCGGGAGGCCAATAACACAGTAGTGGCGAAATATCATTGCTCTACTCCACAATTTTTCTTTTTTCAGACTGTCTGGCTGTAAAAAATTATTGGTGGAAATATATATTTTTTCCATTTCTTTTCAGTAAACTCACATGTTGAGAGCAAATTAAACAAAACTTCTGTGGCTCTCTCTTTTGTTCTTACCTATTGATCTTCTTGCTTCTTTGCATCTTAAATTTGTGTCTCACAAAACGAGTAGAAATTCTTTTTTTCTCTCTTTTTCCTTCATTAATTTGCGATGATCGCCATTTCTCACAGCGGGTGGACGCACGGCGGAATGGAAGGGTAAAGATGCGAGTGCTGTATGAAATTAATGGGCGGAATTCACTTGCGGTGACGGATAAAAAACGTTTCAGGATTGATTTGTTTCAATTTCATGCATTAATTTTTATTGATTTATTTATGATTTTGGCATATTTCTGCTTGATTGATTTTCGTTGACCGTGCTGCATAATTTTTTATCTAAGCTGTTAAAATGACAAAAATCTTGCCACATGGTAAAAAAAATACCGTATAACCTTTATTAATCCTCCCCCCCCTCTCGTTATGACGGTCGGTGATCAACAATTTTTCACGGCTCAACCACCCGACAATTGAGTACTGAGATCATACTCAAAAATATAGCCCTGGATCTCAGCTACATTTTTGAGTATAGTGTCAGTGTCAAGCCTGTGTTCAAAAAAAAAAATTGTCCTCCGCCTCCGACGGAAGCCGGAGGAATTGGCTTCCTCTCCGGAGGATTCCTCCAGAGGCCAGCACAGGCCTGGTCAGTACCCAATTGTCAGGTGGTTGAACCGTAAAAAATCGTTGACCACAAATTTTTGTGATGAAAGAGCGGACAGGATTAATAGAGGTTATACGGTATGTGAGTCAGTTAAGATAAAGTCTACTCTCAATGCAGGGTCCCTTTGGGACTGGCCTTGGAAGGACACTATATCGAAAAAAATTGCGAAATACAAAAAAATTTGAGACACCATCTCGATCGCAAACAAAAATTTGAGATTTTCGGCGCACCATGACCTGCCCCAATAATTGCTACTCGATTATTTTGGAGGGGAAGGGAAAAGAATAGGACCAGTTTGTAAAAGGCTACCCAACCAAATTTTGACTCTACTAGATTATACCCCCCTCACCTAAAAAAATACCTCCCCTCCCCCAAAAAAAGTAACTCGGAATTTCATTCCGTGACATCCCTATTTTTCACGTTTAGATTTTCCACGAAAAAATAATTTTCGAAAATTTTTAGCTTAAACCCAACCATTACTACCTCTGGCGATGTGTTGCACACGGAGCTTTTGAGCAAGTTCGACGTGTTTTTTTTAGATCTATTTTCATATATTCGCATCTGTTTGTGTCCAGTGTTTTCTGTTTCCTTGTCTGTGATTATTCCTTGAATTTCTTATTTACCATCGTATTTTTCTCTAGAGTTGCCATTCTGTGACCATTGTGTGCATGCTACACGTTAATTTTGCCGAAAGTCTTCTCTTTTCTGACAATGAGTGCCTTACAAGATATCTTGGACAAGGTCTGTTTTTCTCTTGGGATTTTATTTTTTTATTAAATAAGAATGGTGGTTTTGGGCTATAGGTAATTTCCTATATTAATTTAGCGATTCGCCTCATCCAAAATTTTAGCCTTGATTATTTCGGCTGTCTTGTAATGACTAAAGACCGGATTTGTATGCCAAAAAGTTCGATCCACAGCTGGGTCCAACCATTTTTTTAGCTCAAATTTTGACATTTTTGCCCATTTTGATGTTGATCTCTCTAAGGCAAAAAATGATAAGGGTTCTGAATCTGCCAGTCGTTTTTACACAACTCAACAATTTCACCTTTTAAAAATCTAACTCTCGATTTAGTCTTTAAGACCGAGAGTTGGATTTTTTAAAGGTCAAATTGTTAAGTTATCTAAAAACGACTGGCAAATTCAGAATCTCTACGATTTTTTGCCTTAGAGAGATCAACATCAAAACAAGCAAGAGATGTCAAAAATTAAGGTAAAAAAGTGGTCGGACCCAGCTGTGGATCAAACCTTTTGGCATACAAATCCGGTCTCTAGTAATGATATTTCCTTATTTTAGATGTATGTGGACCCAGAGCTGCTAGAACAATTGGGTGAAGAACAAAAGCAGGTTCTCTTCATTAAGATGCGTGAAGAACAGTTGAGAAGGTGGCGTGAAAATGAAGCTAGGATAGAGAAGGAAGGAAATAATCGGAATGGTCAATTTCTAAAAAAGAACAGCAGAGGGATCAAGTAAATTGTTGTCCTAAAAAAAACTTAGTTTTGTTGGTTGCATTGCCGTTTTATTTTGGCTCTACCCGAGTTCTTCAACCGTTCTTCAACTTGTTTTTGTAGCCTATAGACCTAAATAACAATTTTTATAGTCTTTGTGGTATAATTAAACAAAAAGCGAGTAGAGAACTGCCCAGTCATAGAACAATTTGAAGAACTCGCTGGTTGAAGAATCACCGGTCGAGAACTAGCGGTTGAAGAACTCGGGTAGAGCCTTTATTTTCTGTGGATTGCTTTTTAGATGGCTAACAGGCAAGGATGGAGAAGTCTGGGTGTGGGTAATGGGCGATCATCCCGGCGACATGACAATTGAAGAAATCATCGACAAAGAAGCACAAGAGAAGGCTCGATTGATTGCAGAAAAAGAGGTGATAACTTCTCGTATTGCTTTCATTTCATGCTTATTTTTCAGGTTTTACTAGAATCTTTCAATGTGGATATTCCTCTTTCTGGGATGAATTTGGACGAACAGCAGTTAAAGAATCAGTTGATGCAAATAAAGCTGACTTCGGATGATTCCAATGCACCGAATGGCTGCAATTCATCATCTAATTTGATAAAGGTTGGCTTCATAATATGAAATGAAAATAATGGTGGAGGCCCTCCGGATCTCCCTACTTCCTGGATGGGATGCTTTTTTCAATAAAAATTTCAAATTTCCTTACTTTCAGCAGTTCCATGCAGAAAGCCTGAACTCATTTTCATTTTGTTTGCTTTAGCGACCCGCATACTCGCCTTACGAAGAAGTAGGTGTTGCGACTGCAAGTGGTGATATGAATCAAACCGATCTGACGTCTCATCAGATAAAAGCTTCAAGAAAATCGCTTCCAGTTTCCTATGTCCCCACTGTTAACAATGACTATTTGTGTCGAGGTCAACAAAGTCCCAGTGGTTATTTTAAATTTGAGGTAGGGAACATATTTTAACTCTCATTTACAGGTCTGAAGATGTTAAATGGTGTGCATGGTGGGTTTAAGTCAAACAAAAACAATCTTCTTTCGGCAAATAGAGAATATCACAACGTCTCTCCTAATCCGCAAACAATGGCAAATTTGACTGAAGGTGTCAACAGCCAGAGCTCACTGACGAGTGTAAACAATGTGTTGCATAAAGACGAGGATGAGTCAAGCCGAGTGCTCAAGCCGCCGCCGATTCCTCAGCGTCCAGCTAATTTGCGTCGAAGTGGTGTTTTAAGTGCAAACCCGAAGGTAGAAGGTGCGGTTCAGGTGTGTTTATTTTACTTTATTCGCATTCTGCGTAATTTTTTACTTGAAATTTTAGTTTTCTCGCAGTTACTATCCTGGTTTTGCTCCGGTTACGACAGTTACAACAGCATTTGGTACAACTACGACGACGAACGGCGCTTCCCTGCCCCCTTTTCCTTTAGTTAATTCCGGCAATGATGCAGTTACTTTAATTTCACAAATAGGGTTTAACATCGGCGGTGGAAATGTAAGCAGGATTGCAGCTAGGCTCTCTTCTGTTGGGGTGAGCTCATCCAGTCCGCATACTTCTTTAGTGGAAACCAGCTCCTTCTACACATCCAATCCGTTAAAGACTGAAGTGTCTACGACAGTTTCCAGTTATGGCGTCGATGACAGCAACAATAGTGCAAATGGTATTCAGTATCGCCGCTTCTCATCGGGTCCAATGAACAAGTCTTCCAAAGAAAGTGATACTCTTTATGACAACGGTCGGGTGATGCCGGATTATGTAAAGTTATCTCAATCTACCGAAGATCCTATGGTTCGCCTTAGGTCTGTGCTTAGGGAGCAGCAGCCTTCTTCTCAGCGTCAATTGCAGGTGTGGTATAATTTATAGGTTGCTAGAAGTCGATTTGCCAGTTTTTGCACTATTTCCAGTGGTCACAAGTAGGGTGTAATACAGTAGAGTCGGTATTTTAATAAACGCCAAACATATAAGTGAAAAAAATGACTGAGAAAAAAACTCAAGAACTTTGTTATTTAACCCAGTAAAAGAAGTCGTGACCATTTCAAATCGTGTGAAATTGTGATACACTTTCTACTATCGAATTGAACGAGCTGATTAATTATATCCCCACAACAAAATATCTCTCAAGAGGGCTAAGTGGTGTATCTTTCAAATTTTTAGCAGGACTCATCTTTGAAACCGTCAAATCCTGGTCCTCCTACTCCACGAAACCGTATTATTTCTGTGGGTGAAGAGATTGAAAAGAGGCAGTCGAAAATTTTGGAGCAAATTCGCGAGCAACGTGACCGGCTGGAGCATGAAGCGGAGGTGGATGAACAGAGGCAGAGAAGAGAATGGGAAGAGCAAGGTACATATCTTGTCTGCTGGACTTGCGCTAAGAGTTATGTGAAAAGAGCAATGCAAAAAGAGCTTCAAGCATCAAATTCAATTTTACAATGGCATGTGAGGGTGCAGACCCTTCCGTACACTGTACGCAGGGTAGGTGCTCTTAGACTGGCCTTTAATCTCATATTTAGCTATAAAAGCTTCCAAAGCGGGTAATTAACCCTGCTCTCTTTTTGCGTTACTCCTTTTTACCAATCACTTTGCGCTAAAGGGGCTGATCAACAACTCGTAACTTAATAACTCGAAAACCTGCGAACTCGTACATCTACGAACTTGCGAAGTGGCCTACAATTTTCTAATTAAGAATTGCTGTAATAAATACAGTTGATGGGTCTGATTAACTCGTAATTCTCAGAAAAATAAAGCCCATCAACTATTTTCATTATAGTAATATTTATTCTTAGAAATGTCAACGAGTTTGTAATTTTTATAGTTATAATTGCGAATTATTGGTTAGCTTGCTAAAGTGATGCGTTTAAAGCTCGATTTGAGATAAACCCAAAGGACCGGTTTCAGGTATATTTGGTCGGGGTGTGTCTTAAATAAAGTTTTGTGTTTAATCGCGTGCATCTTAAATTGAATTCTGATGGTATTTTTAAATTTTAGAAAGAAAAGCTCGTGAAGCGGAGGCTCAGATAAGGCTGATTGCTCAGAAAGCTCGTGAACAGCATCGAAAAAGCTTGAGGACGTCTTCGTCACTTTTACCTGTCCTAAATGACGCCAATTGCACTTCGCTGAAAGAAGCCATGTATAGATTTTGATTCATTTGTCTCTATTTCGTAAATATTTTCTATTCCCCCATCCGTTCTTATTGACCGCTACGTTCTTCTCAAGTATCTCCCAGTGCACTAGGATCTTCCAGTCCTGCCAGACACAAATCATTCTATTTTAGGCTCAAATTGAAATCCCCCGTCAAATTACTCTTTTATCCCATCAAATTGCTTAAACTTGATTATCTCGGCTGTTTTACAATAAGTTTTTCTAATTTTTTTCCAGTTTGTAGTCCTAGATCTGTTCTTTCTATTGCAGCATCAGTTGACTCAACGTTGCTTAAAAACAGGAGAAAAAAGCCTTTGAATGTAGCAAAAGATCATCCCGTAAAAGATCTTTTTCAGTAACCTCTCTACCTATCTTTTTTCCAGGGCTGTACACAAAAAATAAATAAAAAAACAGCCGAGATAATCAAGTTTAAGCAATTTGACGGGATAAATGATTAATTTCGCGGGTGAAACTACACACAGCCTTCTCTTTTCTGAGTGAAGATCTTGTTTAATCCTTGGCTTCGATGTGTATCTTGAGGCCACCCACTCTTTCCTTTGCTTCATATTGACGTAGAGACACCAGTTCTCGTCTCTATTGACAATTCTGTACAGGAATTGGTCCTTAGAGCCGAGAGTGGCACGATGGCGAGCAAAATTTTGAGTGGCAAACAAAACCCACTTTTCCTTCTGTTCTTCATTCAATTTGTGTGACACCGAAGCTCCAAGTGAATCCCATGGATTTGAGGTAGTTGCAGATGGTCTGTTGAGTAGAGTCTTCTCGGCCAATCCCCTTAGGCTTTGACGCCTTTCCTTCACCAACAAGGCACGAAGTTAGTCCTCTTCAAAGTTTGGTGGCCTACCAATGTGGGGTACGTCTTGATGGTCAAAATTGCCATTTTTGAATTTACCATAGGATTTCGTGACAGCATGCTTAAATAGACGACACTCCGTTATTTTTTGAAAGAGTTTTGATGTAATTTCGTATTTAGGAAACTAAAGCTTGCTTGTCTTTGAGAAAGTTCATAGTATTTTTTTTTTCTTTTGGGCGTGGCTACCTTGCTTACATGTCCTTCTGAACCCTGTATTTTTCATTTAATCTCTTTAAATACTTTAATTATATACTAGTATTTAATAAATTTTATGCTCAAAAAACCTTGTTTGCAGAAAGAATCTGCCTCGCCCGCCGAAGCCCAAAAATAGACAAGCCATTATTGATTGGTATAAGAAGGTTGAGCTTCCCAATGGAACTGGCCTTGATCCGAAAACAGGCCGACCGGCGTCCTGGTTTCATGGCAAGTCATCTATTTATACAAAAATGTAACATGTATGAACTACCTAACTTGAGGTATAATTTCGCGTATTGGAGCCGAGCAGTTGCTGGCCAACCAACCAACTGGAGCCTTTCTCGTGAGGGTTTCTGAAAGGATTTGGGGTTATACAATCTCTTATGTGGTTGGTGATGGCACTACAAAGCATTTTTTGGTGGAAAAAATTCCTGACGGGTATCAGTTTCTTGGCACAAACCAATTAGTGCATACCTCATTGTACGAGCTAGTGTTTTATCATCAGGTAAATTTGGGGCATTGAGCAGGGCAAAAAAGATCGTATTTTTTCAGGCAGCACCAATTACTACAAAAGGCAAGGAAATTTTAGGGAAGATAGTTGGTCAGACATCTAGACTAGCACCGGACTACTCCGATCTTATTGATGATGACAGTTAGATTTTTCCAAGCACCATATTTTTTCTGAAGAGCTGAGGGCAGTTGTTAGGGCGTCCTCTTCGAGAAAAAGGTGTTTTTTTGGTCCAGCTCTGGTAGACGTTTCTATTAGAGAAAAAATGGGGTTTGTCTAAAGTTTTCACTTCAAAGTATTTAATCCTTGGGGCTTTATGTGGCTTACCTTTTTTGCTATGCTCTGATTTATGGAGTCCATAAGATTTTTGTAAGTCTGAAGCTGTAGTGGTAATCAAAATTTATTGGAAATTCGAAAATTCATCAACTTTTAATGTATTATCTTGTGTTGTAAGTTACTCTAAAAATCGATTGCAGTCAAACCTCAATGTAGTGATACCCTTGGAAGCTGCCCGTAATTTTTGCTCACTTGTTTGGTTTCTACTTAAATCCACATAGAACACGATTTTGATGGCCGTTTTTTCGTGTAATACTCAAGTTTCTGAGAATTATTTTGATCGGCGCTTAAAATAGCTAAATGTGTTGGAAGATAAATATCAATATCAGATTGGTGAAAGACGGCAAAAGTAGGGGTATATAGGTAAGATAGGAGGAACCAACGAGAGGTAAATCTTTTGACCCAAATCTCACCAGGACTTGTATTGAATGCAGAATTGATGACTAAATATTTAGATTTGTCGAGGTAGTTAGACTTATCCCAGCACAACATAGCTCTGTAAAAATACTCATGCTCTGAAAATAATAATTGAGGTATGCGTATTCTCTTCGCACCCATATGAGCCCTAGAATAGATAGATCTGTCCGCCACGCTATGTCTAAATATTTAGTCAATAATTTTGTGTTGATTACTGCTACTCACAGAAATGTCTCCCCCTCTAAAAGTATCTTTTTTTACGCCAAAAATATTATTATGTGCCTTTATTTGGCCTTTATAAATAACATCTGCTAACTTAAATTGTGTTCCATCCATATTTTGTGCCTCAGCATAATGTTGACAATTAATCAGTCGGCCTGAAACTAATATTCTGTTTTTTTATAAGGAATAATTACCCAAAATCTTAGGCTACTTCTTTGGTGCATAATCATTGTTATTTGTTGACAAATTGGTTTTCAATTATTTTGTTGTTCATATAGAAATTCTTACCCTCAAATTGACTTAAAAGCTTTGGCAAAATAATAATTTCAATTGTAGTATGATAGTTTTCAAAATAATTTCCTGTAAAATTTAGCTGTGTGATAGTTTTTCCTTGATCATTATTCTTAATAAGTTCGAATTTGTGCACAAAAAGTAATAATTATTTCGAAATTTATTACCTAGGTGATGATTCACAAGTTGTGGTCACTTTTTGTAAAACAGTCAAACCTCGATATAAAAGAATCCCCAAAAAGCTCGACCCACAACTGGGTCCGACCATTTTTTTTCCTAAATTTTTGACATCATTTGGCAATTTTGATTGATGTCTCTAAGAAAAAAAATCGTAAAGATTCTAAACTTGTCAGTCGTTTTTAGACAACTCAACAATTTCGTCTTTAAAAAAGACAAAACTCGATATGACGATAACTCTTTTTGAAAAAGGGTGATCGCTATATCGAGTTTTTTATTTTTGAACGGCAATAGTATTGATTTTTTGAAAAACGACTGGCAAATCCAACTCTCAATTTAACGTACTAAATCGAGAGTTGGATTTTTTAAAGATAAAATTGTTGAGTTGTCTAAAAATGACTTGCAAATTCAGAATCCTTGCGATTTTTTGCCTTGGGACATTAATATATCAAAATTAGCAAAAGATATCAAAAATTGAGGAAAAAAATGGTCGGACCCAGCAGTGGATCGAACTTTTTGGGGGTTCGTTATATCGAGCTTTTGGCAGTAATAATATTAATAATAATTTAATCGAACATAAACGAGTTTGTAAAATTAGCTTGTTTGGTTGGACAGTGTAATTTCTAATGCTTACTTTGTGCAAAGAAGTGATATTCAGTTGCTGCAACTTAACCTTATTAATTGTAAGAATGATGATGACAAACTTTTCAACTTTAAAATTGGTGTTAATGAGACGTTTTTATAAAAAAAAACACTTAAAAACAACAAACAAAAATAATAAAAAACAGTGAGATTAGCGCTGAGGGTAGAATGAGAAGTAGGTTTGCAGACTGACATTAAATTCGCTAAAATTGTGATTCGCTATATTTTAATACAATTTTTTGTTTAATGTCTTGCAAACTTTTTGACATCTTGAAATGTAAGCAAAAAGACAAAACTTGGTTTGCCATATGTTTGCTAGGTGGCACAAACTTAAGACTCTACTACATTATACCATCAGAAGGAGAAAAGCAAGCCAAGAATGTTAAAAAATGGAAAAATGAGTTGGGCATGTTTTTTCCCGTCTTGAAAAACGGTTTGTTTAAAAAAGCGCTTATTTTGCAAAAGTATTATTAGGCAGGTAAGATGCGTAAGTTTTTTGTATCAGAATGTAGATGACGTTCATTAAAATATTTTTGCTTTCGATGGCTTAAAATTTTTAAGTTAAAAATGTTATTACAGTCGACTCTCGATATAAGAGCACCCCTCGGGACCGACAATTTGTGCTCTTATAGCTAGAGTGCTCTTATATTGAGTGCTTTTTTGTGTGTTTTTTCTGTCAGCCAACCAAATTTTTTCCAGCTCCTCTTATACTGAGAGTGCTCTTATAGCGGAGTGCTCTACCGACGAGAGTCGACTGTATTATTAAAGAAGCTACAAACTATTGTATTGGGGTCATGTTTTTTCCGTTACTGTACTAGTCTCTCACTGAAAATTAATGTTGTGCCTATATTTACCGCCTTTTAAAGATGTCGCCTTCTATTTGGCCGCAAATGGAGCAGATTCTTCACAAACACCTCATCGAACTGTGTTCTTTAAAAGGGTCGGTAGGTGGCGACAAAAAGTCAGGGACAAGGATGCATTCAGACAAGTTAAAACAAATTCTAAATTCGTTATATGAGATGGTTGTTGCGATACTTCTCCACTCTGAATGCAAAGAAAGTAAGCCTTTTTACATGCAGTTTGTGCTTATAGTTTACCTGTTTCAGATTTCTTTTGTCACCAGACAAGACCTGCGTTTGGCCATCTGGTGTCGTTGCTGCTTGAAATATTTAGTGATTCCACCAGGGACACTTCAATCAGGTTTTTCTTTTATAATTGTCCTCCGATGAAATTATAGAGGGATTTGCAGGATGAATGCTGCCCGGATACTTGAGAAAATAACAGATGTGAGTCACAAACAAATGTCCGCTGATTCATTAGCTCTTATTCTGCCGGGTTTCTTCTCCAAATGCCAGAAGACTGCAATAGAAAATGTGAATGCTGCTGTTCTATACCAGATCCCACAGACCTCTGTTTCAGTAAGTTCTTCATGACTTTATTGTTGTTGCTAAATGTATTTCTAGCTAATTACCAGTCTCATTTGCTCGACTATGTGGACGACCGACGGTACCGATGTGGCAGTGGCCACTTCTAAACCTGAAGTAGCTATTGAAAATGTACGTACGACTCCGAACTTTCAACTCCAAATTCAACGAGATTCGAAATGGTTTGAAATGGCTGCTAGTAAGCTGCTTCCTCAGGTTTTTTGTTGTAATAGCCTTGGGTTTTTTTTATTTTAATTTTTAGCTATCTTCACTTGTCGCATTGTTGTGCCTCAATAATTCTCATCATATTCGATTAGCCACGCTTGTAATGGTGGCCAGTATTTCTGAAAATTGCTCTGGGTCTTTTGATAAGCGAGAGATAAATATCGTCTTACTCGATTTGTGTGCAGTGCTGGCGAGTGATAGTGACTCTAGGTATACTCTTTTTGACTCTACTGTATTATACCCCTCCCCAAAAGGAATACACCCCACTAAGTCGTTTTGCGAGTCGTTTTTGGGCCACTCCTTTGTGATTAAGGCAGTTTTTTCTGCAACTCACTTGTACAAATTTTTTGCCCTTCTACCATGTTTTTCCAAATGGACTATGGCAAAAAGGCCTGAATGTATAATGCAGTAGTAACCTCTTTTTTTGACCGTTACTTCTAGTTTTTATATTTTGTTTTAAGGGTTCGCTCTTTAGTCGAGGATGTGTTAACAAAATTGCGCCGAGATGACACCAATTTTTGGATGAGACACATGTCGAATAAAGTTTCTAAAGCTTCAAAAAGTATTGCCAAGAATGTGAAAAATTCATCCTCGGGAGACATGGTTTTTCAGAATGTTAGGTTTTCGTAGTTTTAAAAAATGGTCTGAAAATAACTATTTTTCAGCTGCTTAATTGTCTTCAAGTACTGGGATGTCCTGCATTTGACCGCTTGATTCTGGCTTCAAAGGATTTCTTGGAGCACTTATTGCTGGGAGTGATGCAAACGATTCGTCTAGATAAGCAAAGACTTCTCATCTCTTCTGAAAAATCTGCCTCTTTCTTAGCGTCTCTTCCGCTTTGCCATAAAATTCAAGGTCGTCAAGTAATCGCACTAGCAGAATTTTTTGGTCGACTTGAAAACGTGGATGTAGGTTTTGTGCTTTTGGAACTTTCTGGCTTAAGGGCTAAGCGTTAGTGGCATAAAAACGGCAAAAGTTGCTACTAGAAGTGACATAAGCAGAAAAAAATAAAGCTTCCAAAACGGTTATTAATCCTTTTGCTTTTTTCGCGTTACTCTTTTTGCCCATCACCTGTAAATTGTTTTCTATTTTTAGAGCGTATTGTGCGCTCTCTCCGACAGTTTTCAAACGTCTGATGTGGAGGGAAGAATTTCTGCCGCAATCTTAATGACATCAATAGCATCCTTCTCTCCCTCTACCAGCTTTAAATCATCTTCGGAACAAGAAAGAATTAGATTAGCTTCTTTGAACTCGTTTATTGACTATTCTCTAAATTTCTTGGCGCCGTTAGAAGGTTGTCTTGAGGCTGAGGTCAATGATCAATGGATAGAAAGTGGGGAATAAATTGACATCTAAATTTTGCTTTCATTGTATTTATTATTTTAGATGGTGGTAAGTCGCATTCGGATGAGTCATGTTTGGCTGCTGTACTTGTTCATGGCATTGTAAGGGCTGCTCTCCAGCTGAAGAAAAACAGAAATTACACTAAGGTTGGTAATTTTCTCTTTGTAAACTGAAAAGTGCTGGGTGGCGGTGTACTTTGCCAGGAGTGAATTACCCTTCTCAGCTTTCGGTTAAAAGTTCTGTCTCTCTTCTCTTTTTTTGTTGTCGTCTTCTGGCTTAGGCTTTGGTAATATATCTTAGTAGCGTGAAAAAATTATTTATTATAAAAGATTGGGCTATATTACAATATTACTATTCATACATTATAAAAAATTTTTTTATTAAAAATCTCGGCTAAGTGTAATCGAGTGCTGGGGGTATGGTGTAAGTACTTCAAGGACTACAACTTTTTTCCATTTGAAATGTTTCAGAGTGTTCATCAGACCTGGTATTCTATTAAAGTTTAGTGTTTTATTGACGTGCTGTATGAAGTTCTGAAGTGGACATCTGCTTCGAATTATTTTGTGAAAGACTCAGCTGAACAAAGTCTTGAGTTGCTTTCCAAGGTTGGCTATTTTTTTCTGAATATAAGTGTGCTTTTTTGAAGTTGCAAGTGCAGCTTGCTGTGCAAATATATATGTTAAAGTTTATTTCAAGAGTTAAATTTTTCTAAAAGTTTATTATTTTTAAGGGAGATGGCTCCTCTGCCAGTGTTTCTGCATTTCTCTCTTCAAACGCGTCTTATGTGGTTTTTAAAGTCTCTCTACGATGTCGAGATTTTGTTCACAATGCTAGGTCGCCACTGGTTCTCTCTGAAATGCTGGCTCGATGTTCTGACCCCTCCATGTTTGATCAAGTCCAGCATATTGTGAAAGAATTTTTGTTAGCTTTGGATCGTAACGACCAGGTAGGAAAGTTTTTTATCTTTTAAACCATGTCTAATATGTCTTTTTATAGAATAAAACACTTCTATTGCTGAGAGCTATACGAAACTATGTTCGAACTTTGCTTAGGTGGTTCCCGGATCTCAAACCTGTGCCGGTGGCTTTCGAGACATTTGAATCGGTGGATAATCCGGAGAGAGAATGTGATGGCGATGAGGACCAGCAAGAGGACAAAAGACCTGACTTTTACGCTACCACTGAATCACAAGAGTTCCAAAAAAAAGCTTTTAAAGTGCCCATGGTTGAGAGTGTTGTAGCGGTTCTGAACAGGTTTACTGAAAACTTTTAAAATTTCAAGAGAAAGTAAAGAATAAGAATTTTTAGGACAAAACATATGATTTCGTCACCACACATGCCTATTCAAATTTTGGTACTCGACATTCTAGACGATTCGCTGAAATTTGTGAAGAATTTCGAAGATGATCTCCTTCCAATGATTCATCAGAATTGGCATGGTCTTGTCAGAAAGCTGAATGCCGATTGGTCGACTCGTGTAATTTCGGATTCCCAAAAACTTGTGGCAGCCAGGGCAATGGAGGTAACTTTTTTTTTTCGTTTTTTGGTAACCAGTTTTTTAAAATGTTTTTAGGTTGTTGAAACAATGTGTGATGTGTCAGGAAATTTTGTTTATATCAAAATCACTCAAGAGCTGGGACCAAGAATAGTAGATTTTATGCGTCAATCTCTGTCTTCTCCTGACTTTTTGCTGAGAACATATCCCCTGACAGCAACATATCGTCTCCAACTTGCTGTTTTGAAAGGGTTAGTTTCTTTGATGAAACGCATTAATTAACCTCTCTGATTTTGGGATATCAACTATCATTCTGAAGTGCCGCATGTCTATACAACATGGTCTTCCGCTTGTCGAGGTCTTGAAGCTCTATTCCAATACGATAAAGTTACCCGAGGAAATGAGGAGAGCAGCTGAAGAATCTTTAAAAAGATGCACTGAAATTGGTTTTTAAATACTGACTAACATTTGTTTGCTGTTGTGGCATAAACGTTTGCAAAAGCTAAATTTTTGTCATGTAGTTTACACAGGAAATCCTCTCTGCTTTTATGCTTTTTAAACGATTTTCTTATGAGCTTCATAATAATAATTTCAAGGAAAAATGACACTGTCAACAAATACTAGAGCCGATGCCGCTGGTGCCGTATTCCTGCCATACTTTTTTCGTGGCAAAGTCGTACACGGGTTTGGACGTGGTGGCAAAAAGCTTAATTGCCCAACAGGTATGCCTTAGTTATCTACCCATATTTAGAGATACCCAAGTTTTATGGGAAATGATTATTTAGCAAATCTGGAGCCTGCTACAGTTGTTCTGCTACCAAACGACTTTCTAAATGGTGTTTACGCTGGTTTTGCAAGGGTGGACAAGTCCCAACTGTATCCCATGGTGATGAGTGTCGGTTTCAATCCACATTTCCATAATGAGATGAAAACACTGGTTGGTTTTTAATATAACGTTGCAAGAAGTGATAGAAAAAACTGACTGTACTGAATTATAGCTCTCTTAGTAATTTTTTTTTGGGGGGGGGGGTTAAAGTAGCGGCGTATAAATGTTTTGGGGGAGGGTTTATAATACAGTAGCACCAAAAAAAATTTTAAGGAGGTGCACATCCTGAAAGATTTTGACAGCGATTTTTATGATTCCGTCATTGAAGCAGTGGCCTTAGAATATATCCGACCGATGGAATCTTTCACCTCTTTAGGTAGTTCTAATTAAATTTTTTTGGTAAATTTATTGGCAGTTGGTTTAGCCAAACTCATCGATGCCATTGAAAGCGACAAAGAAATGGCCAGGAGTACTATGAATACTGCCAGATTGGCTAAATATCAAAATCATCCTTTTTTTCATAGATGCACACCACTATAGCAAATGAAAAACAACTCCTGTGATCACGATACCAAACGTATATCCTGTATTACTTTTGGTATTTGTTTCGTTGCGGCCGTTCGCCAAATCATAACTTCTCCGTTTTGTCTAGGCCTACCCTAATTTTAAAGCTTAGTTGTATTTTTACCAACGTCTGAATTTTCGAGTCTTGTGCTTTACGAGTCGGCGAACGGCCTCTTTATGTCTAGATTTACCTGATATAAGTTGACTTAAGTTGTGTCAGTAGTTCTTTTATTTAAAAAAAAGTAAGCAATTTTTTTACATTCATACAATTTATACACACTGTAATAAATGGATAGTAGTTAAAAATGATGATGTGAAGATTCCTTGCACATTCAGTGTAATTTCAGTTTTTTTCGGTTATCGGAACCCCACCTAAAGTTATACACGATTGATTTATTTATTTTTTTTATCTTTCACATTCTTAATTTTTCATGTTCCTCAAAATTTTCTGCTTTCTTTTTAAAATTTTTACACACCCATACAGTTGAGCGAATTTGAAGATCGCCCAAAAAGCGGAATAAAATCAAGAGTGGGAAGGCTAGATATCATTTTACAGCTTATTTGGAAGAATTTAGGTGGAGAAATTTTATTAAAAATAGAGGAATTGTTGAAAGCTATTGTAGAATTGTATTGTCCAAAAAATTGAGTAAATAGGAATAAAAGACGAATTTCAAAACTATTTTCGTGTTCTTGACGCAAAATTACCTTTGCATGTAGACACCATGTATAGTTTTAGGTGGGGTCCGGATAACCGAAAGGAACCGTAATTGTGTCAATTTACTACATTTTTGTGAATCATGAAAGAGACTGGGTCAGAAAAATATGTTCTATTCACAATTTTGTAGCACTTGGGCATAATAAATTGCTAAATTTAGTGAGAAGCTAGGATAGGAAATCATTTCTTCAAATCTTGTTTGATAAAGTGTAATATGGACAATTTGAAATAAAATTTGCTGTCAGTGAGTGTACTTACAGAAAAAAAAATACTTGAACCGCTACTTTGAGCTGAAAACACCCAGTTGCTTAAGCACGAAGAGAGTGATCAGCGTCACAAGAATGGTGAAAAAGACTCCCAGAATAATTGTCCACTTCCAGTTCTTCCTGCAATGTTCATCTTTAAAGGGCAATTTACGAGGCTAACAAGGGGTTCCAGGTGACATAGAAGCTGCATAGCTTTCGTCTAAAATCGAACCCCACCTCGCTTCGAATTTCAAATTTGCCAGTGTTAGTTTGGCTAAAGTGCTAGTCCTCCTTTATCCCAAAATAGCCTAAAATTATGTTTTTGCATTGTTATAAAAAATGCATTGATATTTTATTGCCAAAATGGGAGTCGAAAATTATCTGCATACACGCCGGCCGTCAGCTTTAAGTAGATCTGCGCATGGGGAACTCCTATGGAGGCTATTTCGCTGGTGTTACCCCCAAAAAAGCGACTTACCAGCACATGTTTCGTTGAACTCGTCGAGCCGTTGTTTTGAAGTTTTGGGACTGAAATTGATTCAACTTATTAAAAATATTAACGAAAAGCACTATTTCATTCAAAAGCTAGGCTTACGGAAGCATGAAGAGCCTCCGTTCTGTGGTCAATATTTTCCAGTCTGTCGCCTCGCTCCAAAATTCTGATCATATTGTCTGACATCACCTAAAGCTTGGTTTTTTTTTATCTCACGTCAAGACGGAATTAGCAACACTACTCACAGTTTTGACTTCGTCCACTTGTTTTTGCAGGTCGCTGACCTTGGAAAGGGGCTGCACTCCCACCTGCGGTCTGCTCATAACATCGATGACAGTGGAATTGGCGAAAATGTTTTTCTTGTTGGCCTCCATCTAAAATTTTTTTGGTGTAAACCTACTCCTAAATTTTCTCTTTCCACTGAGGTATCAGCTAACTCAATTTTGTTGGCAAAACTTTTTTCTCCAAACCTTCCCAAAAAAGATCGAGTCAGTTGATACCTCAGTGGAAAGATGAGATCCAGGGCTACCCAAGACATAAGCATCACAGCGCAATTTTTTCAGGAAAATGGTCAATTAAATAGTCGACTCTGCTCTATTATACCATCCCCCCAAATTTAACTGCCACAAAATACGCGCCCTTTAACCTATAGCCCTCTAACCTACCATCCCCTTTAACCTATTTTAATGCCCTAAAGACGGTAAAGCAGGTCGTTTTGGTTCGCTCCTTTGCGGTTAGGGCAGTTTTTTCTGCAACCCATTTGTGCAATTTTTTCGCCCTCTTTTTGCTCTTTTAGCATGTTTTTCTCTTTGGACTATGACAAAAAAGGCCTGAAATGCTTTTTTTTTTGGTAACTGCTTTTTTAATAGAGACCGCTTTTTATTTCTTAACCACTCTAGTAACAGGTAATCGTCTATTAGACAGTGCACTTCTAATAGAGACTGCCCGTTAATTAGAGAAAATAGGGTATGAAGCAGTTTCGACAAAGGTTAATCTAAAAACATTTCATCTTACTAGAATAAAAATGGTTTGAGAAGACTTTCAGCAATAGAATGACAAAAAGAAGACAATATAAACGGCCGGAAACACAGCCAATTTTCTTTGATGTTAAAGAAAGTCTGGCTTATAAAATTGTTGTTGGTCAAAACAAACAGCTGCATCACAGCAATAGACTTGCAGTTCGATGGTTACTTTCGGGCGTATCTTTGGTTTTATCTCGTAAGGGTGACACGATCCAACTATAAAAATAGCGTCTTGGAAACATTCCAAACATTTTAGTTTAGGAACCCATGGAGACCCTAAAGACACACTATGTCACGAGGGATTTCAGGGTTTTTTTTAATATTGTGTTAAGCGTATAAAAATTGTTTAGAATGGGTTAGAGCACATTTTAAAAAGTTGACAGTCGGTAGGCTATATCTACTTTTTGCCTCCCGACTTCAATTAATGGCCAAGAAAAATAAATAAATGTCAAGGAGTGGCAGCAGCAGCAGTGGGAGCAATACCAATAAGCCGGGGAGATGAATAAGAAGGTGAAACCAGATTTTTTTTTTCAACCACCAAAATATTAGATAACAAGCAATTTTTTTAAACATAAATACATTTCCGTCCACATCAACCCACGGAAAACCAAACAGAAATATGGAATCGCGTAAATTGGCTCAAACAACTCTTTCGGTTAGTTAAAAACATTACGTTTTTCTCTAGTTCATGAGCAAAAACCAGAGGATGAGTAAGAGAAAGGATTAGTTCTTCACGAATTGCTTGCTAACAGTGGAACACAAACAGAGGGACCTATGACTGTCTGCCTTGTATATATGGCTGTTTGCTGAGAATAACTATTTTTGTACTGCTGCTGCTGCACACACATGTTCAGGCTATTTTGTTGACTAAAGCTGTATTTGAGATCAGGCACAAGGATCATTTTTACTCGGCTAAACAATCTAGTGAGCATAAAAAGTTTGTATTGGTTGTTTTAGCTTTTTCGCGAAGAAATGTTCGTATCGGGTCTTTACTAATAAGGGGCTGTCTTACCTATACAATTGTCAACTGGGTCAAAATGGACTCAAGTCAATTTTTTTAACAACAGTTTAGGCCCCGAAAAATTTAGGAAAGTGGACAGAAGACGACCACTTTTTGCAAATTTGGACCAAAATTTGCCTTGGGCAGGTTGACCAGGTAGATCACTTCTGGAGGATGGTTGGGTACCCAATAAAATTTTAACTATTTTAAGTGTGGCACAAGTGCTTTGCTTTTGCTGATTTCTATATACCCAGCTACAAATTTGCACTTTCTATGTAAATGCATATTTGCACAAACTAAGGCTTCAAACTTAACCTTAGTATGTTGGACAACATATACTCTAATGCACATGCCACTTCTATAGTAAAAGCCAAGAATTGGGCATTTAGGTACCCCCAGAATTGGTTTGCCTCGGTCCCTGCCTGCAAAAAAGCGAATTGCTGTCGAGAGCGGTCTTCACGCTATTTTCGTGCGTCCAGAGCTGCTTCTCGATTGATTTTTCTCTCAGGTATGCATGTGTGCGCGTCTCTATTCCAAGCCCCGAGCTCCCGTCCCCCCGTATGGGGACGACGAGAGATTGAGAGTTAGAGATGTGCGCACAGACTTACATGTACCTGCGAAATGAATCCGAGCAATACTCTTTGTCATAGAATGCATCTGGAGTAGAGTATAATACAGTGGAGTCAAACATTCATATAAAATCTGCTACACAACGAAAATGAGCAATAGGAACTATTTTAAGTGTGGCACAAGTGCTTTGCTTTTGCTGATTTCTATATACCCAGCTACAAATTTGCACTTTCTATGAAAAAGTGCAAAATTTGCATCTGCTGCACCAATAACACTTTTTAGCGTTTGCACTTTTGAAAAGAAGACTCATAAACACTGATTTAGGAAAATTTATTGTGTGAAAAAGATCAAAACAAACCATCAATTGCCTGAGCATAGGATTCATATTTGCTCCAAATTGGTACACCAAATCGGTACAATTGTTGGAGAGGGTAATCTGAAAAAGCAAAGTTTTGTAAAATTATTTGAAATCAACTTCAAAACTGCAGTTCAACTGCTTCCAAGGCATATTTTAGGCATTCGCAGTCATTTTTGAGTAATTTATATTTTAGATATGGTTGTGTGTCTCTGATATGCGTATCTCAGCCTTAAGTCTCCTCAAAACTCGACCCTGAAGGTTCCTGCGCAGCCTTCGATGGTACAAGAGGTTTTTTTTAGAATGGCAAGTAAAAAAGAAAGAACCGTCGACAAAGATCAACTCGACTCGAAAATTTGGAAAGAGAATGGGAATCTCTCGTGAATCTTTCGCATTTTTTCTTTTCATGTTAAGAATATCTTACTTTCAGGAAAATCACACAATCATATTCTCGTGGATGCTCTCAGTCTTAGCTTTTTTTACAACTTTCTTAGAAGAATCGAAGCTTGAATCGAAGCAGGCAAAAAACATTTCGCATGAAGAGTGGGTACCACAATATTATATTACCCCTCCCCATTTAAAAGTACTTGGTTTTTCTAGGTACATTGACCATATAAGAAGCATGGTACACGTAATTTGTGGCAGTTACATTGGGGTGGGGGGGGGTATAATACAGTTGAGTCGAAAAGTGTTTATGGAAACTTTATAAAGTAGAATAAGGTTTTCCATTAATCAATTAACTAGTTTTATTGTAAAGTTTTTGGGTTTTCACAAATGCGCAGAAGCTTTAGTTAAAATTTTCAAAAAAATGTTCGCGTAATTTTGGCCTACCCTGTATTAGGGTTAGGTAATGGTTATCTGACCGGTCAAACAACCAAAAATGACAAATTGTTTAACCAGCTTTAGATTTTATAAAGAAATATAAGACCGATAAAATATTTAAATCTACTATCCATAATACTAAAAAAACTAATGCATTTTCATCACAAACATACAAAAGAACCTTCTAGTTCAACAACCAGAAATAGCCAAGCCCATTTCTGGTATTTTCAATTTTCCCTTTATAAATGGTCATTGCAAAGCACCTACTTGAAGTTGCTCCAAGAACTCTTGAGCCAGATGGTTCTTGAGAGCTGGACCGCACAAACAATAGTAAACGAGGGTGATTGTTCTGGCTGGCTGCACTATTCTGTAGTGAAGTGTGCAACTTAAACATTTTTTCATCAATTAGTTCTACATAGCTCCACCCAGACTCCCCAGTGGCAAAAGTTACCCCACAAAATATGGCTTTTCAATTTCGTCACGGAACAGCTTTCGTAACAAAAATTAACGGTAGATCAAGAAAATAACCTCCCACAGCTTCTATTGTCTTTTCCTAAGGTTTTTGAGTTTTTTTTGTTTCTCAATACCTTTCACTAAGAATTTAGGCTGCTTGCTGGCAAAGATCTCAGTTACTGCATACAACTTAGGCATACAGGCCGTGGTGCCTGGATCAGAGTTGGGGCCGTGGTGCCTGGATCAGAGTTGGGGCCGTGGTGCCTGGATCAGAGTTTGGGCCGTGGTGCCTAGATCAGGGTTGGGGCCGTGGTGCCTGGATCGGAATTGGGGCTGTGGTGCCTGGATCAGAGTTGAGGTACTACAATAAGGAAACTAAGCCATATAACTAGTGCTGGAGACCGAACCGCAATCTTTACGGATTCCGGTCACCAGAATCCGGTTTCTTCTCAAATATGATATGATACAAAAGGAAAAATTTTCTCTAGCCCTGCGGTCTCTTCTCAAACCCAGCACTTTGAATTTGTTCGATTCTTATATATCCTCTCCATTTTAGCCTACAATCACTGTCAATTTTTTTGATAGTAAAAATTTTGGATCGCTCTGGTGCCTGTACCGGAGCTGCGGCCGTAGTGCCAGGATCAGAGTTGGGGCCGTGGGTTTAGGGGGGTTTTTAGGGGGGATTTTGGGTAGGTGCCCAATCCAACTTAAGGCTCATGAGCTAGTGTATACAGCCTGTATTTGCGTATCCTAGGCTGTATTTGCGTATCCTAGGCTGTATTTGCGTATCCTAGGCTGTATTTGCGTATCCTAGGCTGTATTTGCGTATCCTAGGCTGTATTTGCGTATCCTAGGCTGTATTTGCGTATCCTAGGCTGTATTTGCGTATCCTAGGCTGTATTTGCGTATCCTAGCCTGTATTTGCGTATCCTAGGCTGTATTTGCGTGTCCTAGCCTGTATTTGCGTATCCTAGGCTGTATTTGCGTGTCCTAGGCCGTATTTGCGTATCCTAGCCTGTATTTGCGTATCCTAGGCTGTATTTGCGTATCCTAGGCTGTATTTGCGTCCTAGCTGGATTTTGTCCTACGCTGTATTTGTGTGTCCTAGCTGGATTT
>BBSZ01009673.1:0-20146 GCA_000981365.1 Subanguina moxae
ACCTAGGGTAGAATTAGAATACAGGACGACACCTAAATTGCCCCGGATCTAACCCGCCTTGCCCAACTCACCTTGGGTGCCAAATCATTTGTTAGATGTGAATTAATAAACCTAGGGTACAGAAACAGGGTACAGACTGGGTCTCGGCTAACCTACGTTGGCGTAGCCTAAGTCTTAGTTGTATGCCCAGATGTAGTCTCCCGGGTCTAAAAATACCAAGGTTGTCTACCTGGGTCTACCATGGCAAAACAATTTTAACGTGCTCAAAATGCTTAGTAGGGGTAATTTTAGACGCCCTAAGAGATATTTTACTCATCTCGATTTCCCTTTCAGTATGTTCGCACGACCAAATCAAATGTTTGCTTGTAAGTGTATTCCAACCCAGGACAAGACTAGTTAAGCCGGGGGCGAGTTGGGCGACGCGAGTGGAATACGGGGCGAGTTGGGTTTATACCATAATACAGTCCAGCCAAGAGCAGTTATGCGGGTCGCGGCTAATCACAGCCACAATCATCCCTAATAAATATTTTGAGAACAAAACTATAATCAATTACATGGTCTATCTCTTTCCACATATTGTTTTTTTCTTCTCCTACCACCTTAATGCCTGCGCTGATTAAGCAACGCTGAAGTTTGAACTTTGGTATAAAAAAAACGATCTCTCACTTCTCTTACTGTTTGGGGAAACAAAAATGGCAAGCACAAGCATGTAAATATCAATAAAAAAGCAGGAATGTTGTTACAGCAAGTTGACTCAGGCAGAGACCAAAGATGTGATTTGTTCGCTCCACAAACAATGGCTTCCACCACCTTTTTGGTTTATATATAGTGCGTGAGGAATTGCGGGATATCAATTGTGCTGCAAAGAAGAGTGAGGATGAAGTTTTTTGTTGCTGCTAGTTTTCTACTGACCGTGTTGGTTGTGGCACACGACTTTAATGACACCATTGACTCGAGTGACATGGCTTCAGACACTCCAAAGGAACTCTTCCCTGAGCCTTCAGAAGAGTGAGTGCTTCTTGTTTGTATTCATTAATTGTTTTGTTCTTTAAATTGGTTGGTGTTTAGGCAAAAATGTGTGCTCAAGATCGCCATAAAGCTGCTTCAAGACGACCTTGACCACACCACCTCCTGCGAGTGGGCTCTTATTTTTTGATTACCAAAATAGTCTAAAGGCATATTTAGCTCATTGACAGAGTACCTGAGTGCGGCCAAACAATGTCCGTATGGAGAATCGTCGGCGAGCCTGGTTGACGATATCAGCGACACGTAAGTATTTGCATAATTGCATTAACATAACACAAGGTGGGCCAAAATTACGTCAACTCTTAGTTCCCATTGCTGGAGACGCCAATGAACCTTGAAATAAAATCACGTTTTTAGTTTCAACCACTTCTGCGGCGGCACCACCGCTACCACGGACGAGCCGACGACTCCACCTTCATCTACAGTGGAAAATTGATTGATTAGTTTGATAAATTAAAGAAAATCGTAAAATCCTTTCTTATTAAAATCCTTTGATTGGATTTTGGTGAAGAATAAAATATTTAAATTTGAAAAATTCATATTCAACATACACCAGGTAGCAGAATTTATTCAATTAATGAAGAGATCAACTGGCTGCATGATGTTTTTCTCTGTCTCTTAGTTCTGCGAAAGTGACCACTAATTCTGGTATTGTGTTATTCTCAAAAATTTTTGATAATAATAATTTTGATAATATGTGTTGCTCCAATTAAGCTATCAAATTAAAATAGGGGGGGGGGCGAGGGTGTAAGGCTCTATTACAGAGCATACGGTATCTTTCAGGCAAAAGTCACGAAAAAAACGTAAATGGCCTAAATTCCACTTTTTAAAAGAATCTGGTTTGGTTGGTGACTGAATAAATACCTAAATTAGTTAAATGTTCCTTTCAAGACCAACTTTCAATATAGGAGCTCAGATCTTCTGTTTCATAATAACCAGGATGGTTTTAAAAAAATTAAACATCAATCTATTTAATCTGAATCTAAAGTAATTTACCTGCGATAAAACTAACTGTGGTTTGGCCGAGATGATGGACCCTACTCAGCGTACCATCTGCAACCCCTTAAATTCATGGGACTCACTCAAAAAATTGGGAGCCAACCCAATAATTGTGCCAAGGTCAATACTAAAGTCAAATATTTGATTTGGCGCTATGCTGAAAAAGGGGAAATTCACTGGGAGAATTGAATTCTCGGAATTCATCTCTGAAGAATTTGGTGTGGAGGATTTTGTGCATAGACGTTTTGCAAATAATTGTAAATGCAAGAATTTGCGAAACGTATTATAAGTTTCTGCAGTTGCAAGTATTTCCCAAACGCCATACGTCAAATAATTTACTTAACGCCAAAATTTGTCTTGATTCCTAACTGATTTCTCCTCATTTCTCTTGATATTTTTTATTTGAATAAATAAATGGATAAGTATAAGAAAGATAAGATTGTAAAATCGGCAAAAAAAACTCTTTATTAAAAGAGAATGTACCCGACAGAAAAGCACGCACAGAAAAAAACAATCATTGGCTAAAACCTTGTGAGTTTCGCACATGCACACAAAAATGTGAAAACTTTTAAGATTAGCAAAAATTTCTTCGAATATAATATTTCACAAGAAGGCAAGCCAGCCGGCAAACATTTGGCACAAATTTTCGGGGTTCTGAGCATCTGCGATCAACCGAGTCATCTAAGACAAATAAAACCAAAACTGCACTACAAGAGAATCGTTAAAAGGTACTTGCTCTTCAGCACTCATCTCCGCATATGTTAGATCTCTTCCGGCCAATTTTTCTTTCAGCCTTGAAATGGCACACTCAGCAAAAAGATTTCTTTGTACCTTATCCATCTTCTTGTCAAGGTTAAGCTTAGACTTCAGTGAAGAAATTGGATCATAAAGAATTAAGGACGATATACCGACCAAAACCTTAAAAATCGTGATAAATCTTGCTAACATTGTCAACAAGCAAAATTCTAACTTGAGCATTTTCTCTCATAGTCTTAAGGGTTTCGCAGGCAATCCTCTTTAGTTTTCCTTGTACACCGTCTATCAAAATAGGATCCACCTAAAAGAAAAGCAACGCTTTTAATCCAAAAAATGTTTACATACCATTTCTCTTGTAAGTCGAAATGGAACTTTTTCCGGCTGTTTTAACATCCGTTTGCTATACTCGAATACCTGGCCTGCAAAATAATTCAGTTATTGTAGAATACAAAGAATTAATGATGATGAATTAACCCAAATCGATATGAACGAGCTCTCCTTCATCATCAATTAAAATATTGGTTAGATGTCTATCTCCAAGGCCCACCACATAGCAAACTACAAAGACGGAGATAAGAAAAAAACTTCGAGAATGTTAAAGAAAGAGAGAAAGAAAAATACCAGCTGACCACTGCGCTAAGCTCCGAGTGTAGGCATTTATTTTTTGATGAAAGACTTCCAGCTGACTATACCTTTCATAGAAGAAGTAACGAAAAACAGGCGAAATCTTCTTGCATATCGCCAAGAAGTCGCGGCAGCGACCAGGACGACTCAGATCTAATTTTGAAAGTTCAAATCTGAGATCAAACACGCTCGGCTCTTTTGGGCGATATTTAAGATGGGCCCCTCCTTTTTTATCTTGTCCGGCAAGGTAGCCGCATATAGATTGAGTTCCAGAACACCATTCAATTATGCCTTATAAATAAGAGGTTAAAAAGTATTAGTGGAGAACTTGCAAACTCACCATTTTGTCCATCTAGAGGCAAAACATCTGCAAGTAAATAAATAAGCAAACCCAGATAAACGCAAAATAATAAACAACTGTATTGACGAAGCGGTGAAAAAGACTTTGACACCGATGCAAGCGCTTTCGATTGTTGCATTAACAAATTCGAAACAAGAAATAGCTGCTGGATGAGACCATCTTGACGGATGTCCTCTTTCTAAAGCAAATCCTTTCATTGGTTAATTCAAAGCAATAAATAACCTTGAAGATAAGTTTATACTTTACGCCATCTGATCCAATCACCGTAATGACTTTCGGAGTCGAAAGACCGTCAGCCAGCTCAAAATTTGTTTGAATTGAGCTGAAAGACACCATTGAACTGACATCGTAATTGCCAGCTTTTGTTAGCTAAAAATAATCGGTCCGCATTTGGTGGACAAAAGATGATTAGAAAAGCACACTTTCTGAGTGAGAACAGGAATAGGAACAGCCTGCAGAGAACTCAATTCAGATAAAATTCTTTTCCTTGGCGATATTTTGTAAAATTCTAAAAAATACAACAATTCCCTAAAAAACCAAATAATTATTTACGCTTTCCACGTTCAGAAAAAGACTCGAAGTCTGAAGGCTCCGTTCTTGCAAAGTCTCGTAACACATCGTGAGCCTTTTTAGCAATAGTAATAACATCTTTCAATCGATTATTGGATTCAGACACCTTTTTGAAAAGACTTAATGTCACTTTCCTGCGTCCCTAAAACTTTACGAATTTTAATAGCACCAACGTAAACCATCTTCTCACTTTACCAACAAAAAAATAACATACAAAAGTATCAGCATTACCTCTGATGTCTTGTCTACAGAAGAAAGGTAGAACAGCAAATGATTCAAGCAATGATATGGATAGTCTCTTACGACCTATAATACTTCTTAGAATTTCTAACTGACAACACATAATTATGCGCCTACGTTGAAGGCAATCTGGAAAATTCTGTAAGTTCTTACATGCATATGATTAAGGGAAAAAAACCTTCGCAACAAGTGCAGCAACGGGAAGATCAAAGGAGAAAAGATAACTTGACAAAATGTTGAAAATTGGCAACCACACATGCGAAGGTATTCGGTCGACATATTCCTACAAAATACAGACTCTAGTAAAGTCACGTAAACACACAACACACCATGGAAAACGTGGAAAATTGCACATCTTCAACATTTTGCATTCTGAAAGAGCTTGAATAAAGAAATAAGTAAACATTCACAATTCACGCACAACAAAGCAGCAAATCTGTGAATTATAATAGGATTCGCATTTTCCGAAGAGCCAAGTACCAAAGCATTTAAATAGAATTTATAAGACTCTTTAAGATAGGTGTTTCTTTCATCCTCCACTGCTTGCACATCCACCAGCTCGCATTGAATTTCCCTTTCCCTCCGCGAAGTTTCACATTTAGCAGCATTAGACCCTCTACTAAAAACCCATGAAATTACCAACTAAAATCTAAAATTTAGAAAGATCACGATGTAGACTGGTTTATTTCAGTTTGCCACTGACGAATTGCTTCTTTCTAAATTTTTTTATTAAATAGCAAAGAGTTGAACACAACTTATAAGTTAAACTCCCCCTTTCAAAATACCAAAAAAAAGGTTGTGACCTTTAGTGCAAATGCAGGCGTTTCAGAAAATTCACGAAGTTCGCGATATCTCTTTTCTGCAAAAATTGCGTACTTTACATAGTTCTTTGAACACACCAGAGGATGTTTTTTGGTTAAGAGAGCAGACAGATTACAAGCCTATAAATTAAATTGACCAACATAGACGATATTTTGAATACCTCTTTTAAAGTCTCCATAGCCTTCTGATCATTTGGAGCTATACGTGAGAGCAGAACGTGAGATTTGATTTTCAACAAAATAATTTCACTGGCATCATTGAAAGAATCAAAATCTTCGACAGTGCACTGAAAACTTTCGCTTAAGGTCCGTTTACAACGCGCACATAGAATTTTAAATGAGCCTCTATAGAAAAAAAATGCTATCCATAAAAATATCAAAGATTACAGCTTCAATGTTGACAGCAGCAGAATCAAATTCATTAATCACACGCTTGAGGAAATAGCAGGCCATGGAAGAGGAAGAAGATTCTTTACTTGCTATTAAAATTTTTGCTCGCTCAATAAAAGAATAGGGCAAATAATTTAAGCGTCCACTAGAAACAACAATTTTTTCAAGCTTGTCCAACAGTGTTAGTGCGGGCTGCAATATTGTTTTCAAGAGATTAAAAAAACGAGAACTATATAACCTGGTATGAATGAAGTTTACGCAATTCTTTTGATCGCTTAATGACGACATTTATGAGCGCAGGCAAATTTTCATTCCGTTCAAAAGAGTTTCTTGCTAATTCCCAGCTTGATAAAATAGCCAAGGAAGAACCAACAGAATTTCCGATCAGCTGCCCTAAAAGTTTCTTGATTAGAAAATTCGCTGGTAAACCTTAAATTATATTTAGTAAAACATTTCTATAAGTTTTACTTTGCACTTGAATTTTTATTAGGAATTATGATTACTTCCACAGTTCCTCGTATTTGTATAATGATCCAAAATGACAAAATCTCGCAACTGATCCAATTTGCTGACATCCAACAAATGATAATCACTATTTCTAAAGTTTCTCAAGAAGCTGGTGATACTTAATACAATTTTAGAAGGCTTTCGATCATGGAAAAGCTTCGTGACTCGGTACAATTCTTGCCAGTGAGATTTAGGACTGGAAAAAATATCAGTTTTTGAAACTCGTGATTTAAATAAATAATGTAACTTTTTTGGAAAGGACACTTGTTTCGGTTTTGCTGAAAGCTGATCCCAAGAGGCTAATTTTAGAGCAGACGCATATTGAGCTTCAAGTGAGCAACTTTTAGGACTTTCACTTCCTAAAAAATAGCAAAAATTAAATAAGTCCACACCAAGTTTTTACCCAAATAATAGAAGGATTCAGCCATTTTTTCGTCATTTCCAGAAGAAGAGCTGCATAGACCACTTAAAGCGCCCCAGTCGTGATTTGACTCAGCGACAAAGATTCTAAAAGCAAAATCAAGCTAGATATACCTGCATGTAGGAAATAAAACAAAAACGTTGGTTCGAACGAGTATCGAGAAAAACATACCTAGCATCGTTATTGATTTTTGCGGTTAGAGGAATCACATTCAATGAGATTGGGTCATTCAGACCAATGAAAATTTTTACAAGCAGCTTCAGCATCTCTTCACGCAATTTTTCGTCCTTCACCGTTTCCAGAAAATGCTTTTCTTCCTCTAATTGAAAATGAAACATGGTTCTCGAGGGCAGGTTGCTAAAATAAGTAATAAAGACGCTGCAGCATAGGTCATGATTTCTAAATTTGAAGTGCTTTCCATAGACTTACCAAAAAAAGAAGTCCATATAATATCTAAGATAATAATGAGCATTGGCAAATAACTTCGCCCTCACCAAACATCGCACTAAAGGCAGCATACTCAAATGAGGCATAGAAACAGGCCAAAATTCAGTCAACGAGACGATAGCTATTAAGAACGTGTATTCCACTTCACTGAATTCAACTTTCTTTGATTCGAGAGCAGCAATGGAGACGTTCAGTTCACCAACCACGAATTTGCATTGTTTCTCGGTGGAATTCAAAGAAAGTTCTTTGACCACCCGTGGAATCAGAAGTGATGCATATATTGGCTAAAAAAGTACATTATTATAGATTACTTCGAATTACACATTGAGATTACAAAGTGACGAGCAATCGTAAGAAAAGATTGCAATTGCATCGGGAAAGGAGCTAGGCATCCTGCTTGCTGAAGAAAAACGAGAAAATTGTCAGGATCCACCACCTCATCGTGCATTGCATAGCCAGTAGAATCGCTAGATGAAACGGAAGGAACGATGTTTACCCTTCAACAACAATCGACTGTCAAAGAAGCTGGTTTGATTATGCAACAGCAAGCACTTACAAGGAATTTCCACTGCCATCTATGACCATTGACTTAGTAGAGCAGTTATAAAGAGCGGCTGATACGTTTGGCGGACAAGTGAAGCTAAAATTATAAATTAAATGGAAAGCCTGAGCAATCACAGACAGGCCATTCACAAAATAGTAAGCAAGAACCTTGAGCGAAAGAGCAATATCCGAGATATTTGATCAATGAATTCACTCAGTAGTCCCTGAGAGCACAAGCTGCGAAGAACTTCATCCTGTGCCCTTTTAATTTGACTGGTAGAATAAAGCGAGACCACAGGCGCAATTTCCAGTTTTAAGCATGGGAAAAAGAAGCTGAGCAAACAAAGAAAAAATAAATTTGACTCTGGAAAGCAAAAATTTACCATGTTTAAGCTTAGCTAAAACAAACCAATCAAATCCTCATTCGAAATATTCATTTGAATATGATGCCAGTAGCCCCGAAGCATAATGATGTCGAAGTTACCCCCCATCAAGTCGAAGCTCCCCTAAAATCAAAAAACTATAGAGCAAACACCACTTCAGGCTGACGAAATTACTGAATCGCGACACTTTGGTAGTCTAGATGAAAAATCCAAGCTAGCTGCTAACTTCTCTAGCCCGCTTTCTTCCAGAAATTCTTGAGAGTACTGAAACAAAAAAGGTTCGTAAAAGAACAGTGCTTGATTGATAAGGAACTAAAAGTTACCATCCTAGCAAAATCGATAGCTGATTTACCAGGAGTCCCCCCATCCTGATCCAGCACTGCCGAATTATCATCATGTGATTCGACGGGAGAGCTGAGAAAACGCCATGTGACTGGAAAACGTGATCGAAAATCAACAATAGGATCCACACATTGCAAAGCCAGGACATAAATGCGAGGACAAAAACATCGTATTTCAGAGGTTTTGGAAACAAACTTGAACCATCTGAAACATTCCAGTAATTTAATTTAACAAGCTTACAGTAACCCATCCCAAAAGCGCCAGCCATCAAACTCTAACCTCTTATAAAGATCTTGGAGATGTAAATCTGAGCTGAAAAACATCGAGATATGTGAAATCAATTGAAATAATTTTCAACAAAATTTACCTCTCAGTATAATTAATTATCTGCAAAAAGAGCAATTTCGACGTGTTCAATACATCCAAGAGAATCAAAAAAGCCATGTCATCATTTTGAAGAGCACTCCAAGAGAAATTTTCAAACAGCAAAATGATAGTGTTGAGAATTAGCGGCGAAGCTAAGGCTCTTTGTAGACCCGATTGACACTGATGAAGATGCTCCCTTATGGAGAAGAAGATACGAGAGCAATTCCCACTTTGAAACAATGTGAGCCATTGACTGGCAAAGGCATCTCTTTGCATCACATCAAGCAGTCTAAATCATGAGTAAACGACACATTCACTTACGTTTTTTAAAAAAAGTGAAAAACAAACATTTTTGTCGGAAGGAAAAACATTCCTGGGAAATGTAAAACTTGTAAAGGTTCCAAACGATCTAGCAGGTACCGAACCATAGGATGACTGAGCTTCTGTGAAAACGACCTAAAAAGGCAAAAGGTGGATGCATCGAAATACATTTGCGAGCTACCTATCAATTACTGGCGCATCCAAACATTTTTCCCCAGAAAACTCAAGTAAGTAAACTAGGACATTGTCATAGAGTTGCCGTAGGCTCTCAAAGTTTTCAATAAATTCAAGACATAACTGAAATTTTTAGCAGATGGATTGTAAAAAACTCTATTTAATTTTTGTCTTACCAGAAGTGGAAAGAAGAGCAAAAGTTTTTTCAGCATCTCCACGTGAAAATTTTGCAAAACCGATTCTTTCAAGCAATTTCGCAAGAACATAAGCTGTTCATGAGACTTTAGCACGAATCTTACACCCAAGATTTGAAAACTTTCTTCCACTTGAGTCTTGTGGCGAGGCAGAGGACAGAGAGAACCAAACCGAATTGCCATCAACTTAGAAGAAGCATTAAGCACCAAAAATTGATTCATTTTGAACCATCTGTCATCGACAACATGCAAACATAACTCACGGAGCTAAAAACCACGAGAGAATTGGCGCAAGACCACTTTTTTCATATAGTTACCTTAGTGCAGTTTAGAACACGTAGAATCTCGTTAGCGACCAGCGTTTTCCATAGAGCTTGTTGACCATCGTTAATGTTTTTACTGATCGCTGAGAAGAAGGTCTTTTTCATCGTCATTTGAGAGTTAGACACGTTTTCAACTGAGTCTTCAAGAGACTGTTCATCTATCTTCTTCCTACGATAATTAAGGTTGCAGTAAAGAATTTTTAGAATAAGATGGTAACCAACATTAAAGACTCAAGTATAAACATGAGGTTGCAAGGAGAAAGCTTCGGCCCAAAAGATTGCAAAACTCTTAATAAGTCAAAGAAGGAGATACTGTCTGTGATGGTAACCAAGAGATCTTCAACGATAGCACTGCAATAGCCATCACAACTCTCCAGAGTCTCCTTCTGAGAAAGACATACATATTTCACACAAAAACTACTCAGCATATATATATACCAGATATTGGTCCGGAATTTCTTTACTCCAGTGCACTACAAAGGCATATAGTATTGACTGACCCGATTGAGCTGCTTCCTCAATGTATCGCTTGATCTGGAGTGAAGCAGAATCCCAAAACCTTTGAAGATTCACCAATTCCCAAGCATCAACTAATTTAAACCTCTCTCCAGAAAATACATTAAAATTTAAGACAAATTTATCCAACATCTGAAGCAGGCAATGGTCAAGTGAGTAAATTAATGTCAAAACTACCAATTGAGTGTCCCGCAAAGAGTTTATGGCAGAATATTCGCAGAATTCATTCAGGATTTTCAACATAATAGTAGATGTTCGCCACATTTGGAACTTTTTTTCAACTTAATAAAAAAAAGCATTACAGAACTCAAAAGAAATTAAAGCACTAATAGGTACCTTCAGTCGATTCCAGATGGAAAATGCGTTCTATGGCTTTCGCACAGACCTTGACTAAGCTATCAATTACTTGAACTGGAGCTTTCATTTCTCTTATTGCTGTAAAATTTTTCTTGGATGTCAAAGTTTGTTTTGAACAATAAAATTGTGCGAGCAAATCGGCGTACATAACCTCTTAAATAACTAAATGAAGAATCAAAATAAGAAGGAAGTAATTGCCTGTACCCGCTTTAGATCCACTGCTTTTACCAAATTTGTCGCCCACACTGTTTGGCACATACGACATCAATAAAAGGAGAAGCTCATACAAGTCAATTGAAGTTTCAGAGGAGCTTAGCAGAGAAAATATAAGTTGACTACGGAAGCACCACTCTTGGCTCCCATCATCCATTTCAAGATCAGCCATCCGAAAAAGAAAGAATTCATCAAAATCGTAGTTGACAACCAGGAATTGAATGAGTTGCAGCGTCCCAGATTGGAAAACGTGCAGCCGAGAAATGTTATTGATAACCACTTCAAACGTGTATTTGCTACGGAGCACACTTAATTCATCAACTGGAACTGCTCTGATTAAACCATCGAAGAACAAATATTCTAGAATCCTGTGGAACAAACAAACCTGCTAAAAAGATTGCGGCAATCAGAAGACAAACAGTATTGTGAGCAGCAGGATTGTGGAGCAAAGGCAAAGCCCAATTGAAAACATCTTCCAGGACCAGTGCCTCTGTTTTGAAACTGACCAGCTCTGTGAGAATTTTCAGAAAAGCCACCAACCGATCATCTCTAGATGAGGGCAACATGAAGAAAACTCGGAAAAATGCTGAAGGCCTACTCTTTGATAAAATTTCTGTTCACTTTCATCAGTGCTTGACTTATGGACTCAGCAGTTTCTTGATCAATGCGATGCTTCCACGTACGAAGAATTTCTAACAAAATTTGAAAATGAACCAGAGCAGTAGAACAGATTAAGATTTCAAGCAAGTGGGAAGGTGATTTTCTTGCGCGCTTCTTTGGCCTCGAATGGTCTTCAGTTAAGCCACACCCAGAAAAAGACGACTTATGCTTGAGATGGTATATAACAAATAGTCTTGCAACCAATGGTACTTTGACAGCAGGCAGAATGCACTTGGGACTTAATCGAAACACAGAAGCACTTTTAGAAATTTGCTCAGACACCTCATCGACTATCTAAAAAGCAATATTAACAGATTAGGTAATAGACCTATTGACTAAAAACCTGGTGAAGACATTTTTGGACAACAGGAAATATCTGGAAAGAATTGGTTAAAATAGAAGTGTTTGCAATGAAAATTCTTCCAACCGGTTCATAATTAAGTGAATTTATTTCACAATCTGGTACTGACATCACGAGAACATGCCCCAGAAACTCGTAGAATGAGTTCTAAAAAAGGATTCAGCGTAAGAATAATCCCAACAAGCCTTGCAGGATAAATCGACCTGGAAAGTGCTAGTCCTCCTTCCAGTCTCCAATTGAATCATGTCAAAAGATTGATTTTGCTCTGATGATGGCGAAAATACATTCATATGCACAAATAGTTTTTCTGCAATCGGAAAGAAGCAAGTAAGTAGGAGATCACGCTGTAAAGAATAAAATCAATAAGATATCACATTAAGCCTACGTCAAAAAATCTTAACCTGTAAAAACCCGTAACTTTTACAAAGATTGTTTAAAGCCTCGAGGAAATGAGTTTTTGCAGGATCTTTAGCAGGCCAGCTAAAATTGAATAATTGAGTAAAACTTCGGACAAACTCCCATATTTTGTGTCTTCGCAAAACCACCTAAAAGCACATTTTTCCGTGTTTTAAAACTTTAATGTAGAGAAAATACATTTTAGGTGATGACCAACTCACAACCAATCATCGCTAAATTTGAAATCGTACAAAAACCCCAAGTTTATACAGTCAAACTTTGATATAACGAACCCTTCGAAAATCATGGACAACTGTCGTTTTACCGTTCCAACTGGTTAACGAACCCCCTATACGGTATATCTACGTGATAAGAAGCCAATTTTTAGTCAACAATTTCTTTTTGAAGACGGTTTCATGCCACCTAAAAGCATATTTCTGTACATTAAAAAGCTTTAAGCCGCCAAAAAATGTATTTCTGGGTGACTTTGCGAAGACTGCAAATAAGGAAGTTTAGCCAAATCTTTTATAGAAAAGGGTATACTAACTTGTAGTTGTCCATTATTTCTCTAAATTCATCAATTACACCTTCAATTTGTAGATGGAGCTAAAAGTTTATTGGTTTACATACTCCCCGATTTGTCGTAAAAAAACTACCTCAGTGTAATGTAAATTCCTTGTCAAGGTTTCGAAAAGCTCACTGAGTTTCTGTCGCTCCGAACGTTTGTCATCACGAATAGACTTTTTTAAACGAAAAATGCAAATCTTCCAAATGGCTAAAATTCCCCAATTCACCCTACTTGATATTGCCGAGAGAGTATATATGACTCACGTAACAAACTTGTGAGTGGAATATCTGATGTAGAATACACGTTAAAGACGCTGCTTAGAAGACCAATTGTATCTAACCATATACTGGCATCGATTAACGGCCAAACTTTGCTATTTTCGGATAAACACTTTGACAGAGTGCCGGTCAAGTCTTCTAGTTTCACTTCTGACGATGAAGTTTTAACTGAAGTTAAAAGCTACTCAGACATGTGCATATCTGATTGGAAGAAGGCTTACCGCTCAATTGGAGATTTACTGCAAACTTCCATAAATTGAAGGCAGAACTTTTAAAGCTCTTCTTACTCATTGATAATTTCTTGACGTTTTCATCGCATTCCTAAATAAATTTTAACCATTTTTGCACGTTCTTAAAAAAAAAATACTATTCGCGTTAGAGATCCAATAGTTCGAAGTGTTCTCCGCCAACCTCCTGATACATCCTGCAAGAGCGCGTTTTGAACTTCTTTCATTTCCAGTAATAGAGTTGCTCTTTCCATGAGATTCTGCAAGTTACAGATACGGGGATGACTGAGTTTCATTGCAATAAATTTTAAATACCCCTTTTTCAGCCATCCTTTTATTGTAATTCTCAGAGATCAGTGCTTGCAAAATATCTTTGAAAAATGTCGCTTTACTCTCATTTATTGACTCGGCGAAATCCATTTTAGCAAGTAGTTCTGAAAAAATACCACGAAGTCGCTGATAACATTAAAAAATTGTCTATAATTGGCTTAGCATTTAGCCCTATAGCTAAAATGAGGTCTCAGATCACATATTTCTCCGGAGAAATGGACTCTAAAAAAATTACGCATATTCCAAAATTAAAATTTGAAGTAAATACATATATTGTATATATTGTATAATTTTTTGCTAAAGTTCAGTATAGGCAGCCCACTAAAAAGACAAAGCGGCGAAAATGGACAATAACGCGCATATTAAAAATAAATTTAGAAAAAAAAAATTAAATATAAACTAAATTTGGGCCACTTATACTGAATTTGAGTGGGCCAAATTTACTATATTTGTTCATAATTTTTTTCAGAGACAATTTTTCTGGAAAAACTTGAGATCTCAGACCTCATTTTGGCCATAGGGCTAAACGCTACAGCCCAACGCGACCATTGTAGACGAGGCTTAAGTTCAGCTTAGAATCTTGATGGCAATTTGTAAGACAACAAAAATTGCTTCCCAAAAAATAAAAATTCGGAATAAATAAGAAAATTGAACCACAAAATTAGCGGGCTATTCAGTTTTACGCTTAGCAAAGTAGGAACACACTTTTTAACTTCCTTTCAAACTGTTTTTGATTTTCGAAAGAGTAAAATCTGAAAATTTACCTAATTTCATTTACAAAATAACCTCTTTTGGGGCTGCGGATTTAAAGAGCTTGGACGAGTTTTGAGTTGATTACCAGTGTAGTAATGACCAATTGGTCATCGCTGTTTTGAAGCACAAAATTTAGGACTGAAATACTTTGAGAAACACAATTAGATCTGTGCAAAATTGTTTTAGGATCTTTTATTGTAGGTTTTCAATGTTCAGCAGCAACTAAAGGATCTAAATGACCGTATCGAAGACCAAATAGCGGAAAGAGGTTTGCTGAATGCCCGTATTACAGCCCTGGAATCGACAATTGCTGCTCAGAACGCTCAAGTCGTGGCCCTAAACGCACACATCGCTGCTCAAAACGCTTGGGATCGTCTGAAGAATTTCGTTACGCGAGATAACAACAGAGATTTTTTAAACGAAATCAGATATTTTCAGATTTTACTCTTTTTGAGTAGCTTTTATTGGACTCAAATACTGATAGTCCGGTCTACGGCAAGAATAGAATTTTCACAAAGTTAAAATACTAATACATATTTATTAGAAAAAACAAGAACAATATGAACAAAACTTGTACACAAAATACTGTCAATAATTGTAAGCTAAGGCGATGAGCTTGTTAGTTCAGAAACAATGTTTACTTCACTTATCCACTTACTACAGCAAATCTTTTTGGAAACCAAAAGTCTCGTGTCATCCAAATAATGGCTATAATCCACACCAAAAGAAGTCCCCATCCGAAGCTGCGTATTTGGAATTCACGATCAAAGTAAAACATTGTCAGCTGATGTGGTAATTTCATCATGAAACAAATGTAAACTGAATTTATAAAACTAACAACCTAAAATAATAAATAGGCCAGAGGGAGTTCACACACATTTTTTCATTTTATAAGTGAGCCTTTGAAACAATAGGTCCTCTTTATTCGAGTGTGGTAGGACTTATGGACGAAATGTCTCTCTAAATTTCTAAAATAAAATTGCTTGTCTTCTAGCGTTTGAAAATACTGAACTAAAGTTGACCCTGCTGCGGTATATAGCGGTATATATGAATTTTCCAGGAATACAAGTGGCATTTTGGGAGGCACCGCCTTTGCCTTCTCAGCTGGTTTTGGGAAAGTAAAAAAATCAGGAAACCAAAAATCTCTAGTGATGTAAATGATTGTAACCAGCCAAACGCCCAAAAGCACCCAACCGAAAATGCGGAAATAGTACTCATGGCTGTCGATGGCATCACTTAGTTCCTGCTTTTCAATTCCGGTAATTTCCATAGTCAAAATTTGAGTCAAAATCAGCGTATATAGTCTTTGAAGATGGCCACTAATCCATGAATAGTCAACAAATAGAAGTTTTTTTTTTATGAAAAAAAGAAATAAAATATAAAGGAATAAATTACGCATGAATTCAATGTTTGTGCCACGCAATATTTTCGGTGTATAGACACCAAAATGAGCTTCCGGCGATTAATGTGCGACATAGTTGATACACAGTCACTTACATTTCCTTTGAAAGAAATGTCCGAGCAATATAAAATTTTGGAAATTCTCTTTTTTTTTTGGAATGGATTATAGATGCAAACAACTCCTGTGGCGAGGATTTTTTATTCATTTGATAACTGACATGCACAAAACTTTAGCATGAATTTTCCAGGACAATTGATTGGCTAAATTGTAGATATTTGACCATCTGCTTTCTTTCCATCCAGCAATTTGATAAGGGCAGCAAGATTATTTTCAGCCTCAACATTGCCTGGAACTAATCTGAGTACCTCTTTAAATTCGTCGATGGCCTAAACAACAAAACTACCAAAACTTTATTCAAAAAGGGATGAAGACTGACGCTTTCGTAATCACCTCTCTGAATAAACATTTGCCCAAGACCAAAATGTGGCAACACAAAGTTTGGATGATCAAATTTAGTGGCTTGGTAGTAAAACTGAAATTAGAAGTGGTTATTGACACGAAATCCGAATAAGAAATCTACTTTAAAGGCTTGTTTGAATTCTTCATTCTTATGATAACATCTAGCCAAGTGATAGCAACTTTCGGATTTCATCTCTTGATTTTCGGTCAAATGTAGGGCATACCAAGACAAAACTTTTGCAATGTCAGATTGCTGCAATGACAAGTAAATACAAGTCGTCAGAGAATGTGGAAATAAACAAACATTTTTGTAAAAAAAGTGATTAGCGAGCTGATTCAAGACTGCCGGACTTTCGTTATCGATTTTGTAAGCGGTCATCAGTCCTTGAACCCCCTTTTCGATTGCGGTTGTATTAATATCCATCACGGCCAAGGCCACTAACGCTGGCACGTTATTGGGTTCCAACTGAAGTGCCCTTTGGAATGCAATCCTAAAAAGAGATTCGAAGATATAAGAAGTCATGAAAAATATTGGTTGTACCTTGCTTTGGCATGATGACCTAGCTTCACCAAACAATATCCTATAGCTAGGCGAAGAGCGGCGCAACCACTTGACGCTTTCAGTTCGAGACATTTTTTGAACAAATTCAATGCCAACCTATATTTCTTTTCGACAAAGGCTGAGCGTGCTTCATCGATCATGCCTTCAAGATTCCTCGAACTCATATTGGCTTTTATCTACAAACTGCCATTCCATTCCGTAGCAATGTTTGAAAAAAAAAATCCAGGCAAAAGTGTTAAAAAATGGATACGAATAGACTTCGACACAGGCCCTACTTGCAAATACAGAAATAGCAATTCTATTTATTTGTAGAAAGGAAGAAAAATTAAACAATCAACGCATACAGACAATTTATAAGAGCAACATCAACATACACGTAATTTCGCCAAGAAGAGAGTATGGCAGAAAACAAATGAATGGTAGATTCTCTACGGTCGTCACAAAACGACAAGTCCTCAATGGAATCTTTTTTAAATTCAAGCTCTTTTTGGAACATATTCAATAGCGACGGAAAAATTTCGCACAATTCAGCTACCTTTCTTTGAAGCGTTGGAAAGGAAGAGGAGGCAGCAAAGTCTTCTCGCTTAGCAAGCACATCAATTGAACATTTTAGTGGAAGGATTGTCTGATTGGCTTTGGCTAGATTGTTCACAATTGAATAGAAAGACGGCAGTAGAGTGGAGCAGAGATGGTCCGAGTCGCGCACAATCTGTTCAGCCGTAAAAAGCATTTTATTTTGATCATTGGATGCATTGAAACTGATTCGACTGTTCGATATATTCTCTATATGAGCACAGCATTCTTTATTGATCAAAGACCACCGTTCAATAAGGTTCCATATTTCTAAGCACAATTGATTGAGTCGTCTTTCCAACGCCTGAAATTAAGTGGCTCAAAGAAAAGAAAGGATGAAGAAAAAAACAAAAGTTTACATCTTCTGTACTTCCTTTAACTGGACTGAATGAAGACATTAAGCTGTGTTGCAAAACTTTCAGCGAATCCTTTCGCTAAAAGTTGTCAGGTCATGCGAATAACATACACATGGCTATTATCTTGAATATTGCATCACACGCTTTAGTTTGATAAAATTCCTCGGACATACAAAATCAGACGAAATTGGCCATCCAACCGACAAGTTAAGAAAAAGCATTAAATTTTATTGTTCATTGTAACCTAGAGAATCAAACACAACAATTGATATTATAACATCAATTTATAACCAAAGTGTTTTCCAAGAACGTCTTTTTACCGCTCCAACTTTTTCATTCGAAGTAGGCATTTGTTCATCATTGCCCACTGCAAATTCTTTAAGAAGACTCGAAACGTTGGTCCACTGCTCGCTTATAAGCCACAATTGTTGCCGTAAATCTACATTTTCAGCATTTGAACCCCACGGCTGGCTTTCTCTTTTCGAACTAAAATTCAGATCCAAAAATTATTAGCAAATTCACCAAATCAAAACCGACCTCAAGAATGCTCCATTCTTGACATCATCGTTGATAATTGCACATATGACAGATCCAGTCGCTTCATTTGGCCACTTCAAACTGTCTGTGAAGAATTCAAACAAGCGTCGCGACCAACGAGCTGGAAAGTATCTTTCGTACCAGACCTGAGAGAAAAGCTTCGTTAAAGCCTTCCCAGGATCTGCTACCACAACCGATACATCGGTTTCTACAATTTTAAAATAATAATGAGAAAAATAGCTTGTAAAAGTCGACACCTTTTAACCTCTCCGACAGCTCTTTTGCATACATTAACAATGCCAATTTGCTGCCATAGTAGACGTCAAACCATCTGTACTTGTATGAGCCATCAGGATCAAAAAGCTTTCTCAAGTCTAATTCTTTACTAGAAGCGTTTACATAGCTTAAATTTTAATTAAAAGATGTACTATAACTTACTTCTGTTCTGCAGCCAATTTGGTGTTGAGGAACACGATCTTTGCAGGAGCCTGTTGTTTCAAAAACTTTTCCAGAAGCAAGCTAGTCAGCAGGAATGCGCCTAAGTAGTTTGTTGCCAAAGTTTCTTCGATACCATGCTTGTTTAACTTTCTCTTAGTATTTACAACAGCTGCACTATTGATTAAGCCATCCACCTTGTTGAACGCCTCTGTAAATATTTTTGAATTACTCAGCATAACGAGATTTGTCTAGCAAAAATCTCAAAAAACGAAATCTGTTTACACACAGAAGAACAGATGTGTATGGCAACGAGTACTTACCATCTTTGTAAAGCTTCAAAACAAATTCTTGAATGCTGTCAAAATCTGAGAGATCACACCGACGACAAAAGACTTGCTTGTTTCGAGAACGAAGTACGACGTCCCTACGCAACTCCGTACATTTTTCGCGATTTCTAAAAATTGTTTTCATTAAAGCTTTTTTGTAAGATTGGCAATTTGCTCCCACCTATAAGTCATTATCACACGTGCATTCTTATCAGCCAGTTTTTGAGCCATCGCTAGACCAATTCCACTAAAACTGAAGTTTGAAACTGTACACATTACGCACAAGAATACCCTGTAGCGCCTGTCACTATGTATGTCTTCCCCGTAAGATCAGCTTCGAGATCATATGGTGGACACTGCACTAGAAAATCATAGGACCCCCTGGAAATGTGGATATCTTGTCTGCTACATGCCTAAGTTCATAGATTAAAGACGAACATACTTGAAAGCTCCATATATGAAAAGTGCAGATCCAAAACTAGCAGCAGTACCGAAAAAAACTTTGGAGAACATTGAAATTTCAGGCGTGTATTTGATTTTATGGACGATTTGTTTAATTTCAACGGTAAGATGAGCTCCTTGCCTTTATCACCTTTCTTACCTTAAGATGATAAAATGGGAATAAAAATGTGCTTCATAAAAAAAGGTAAACCGGATGAGAAAGCACTGTAAAACATTTTTTTGAAAAATGATCACATCAATTCGCCAAACAGCATAATTTCAAAAGAAGTGTAAAAGGATATAGGAGCCCTTGCCCCATTGGCAGGCACTAAATGAATTCGAACAAGTGTGTCTACTAGTGATGTGCGCGGGGCGGGCCCCGCGCGGGTAACCCGCCCCGCCCCGCGCCATTTTGGCAATTTTATGTCCCCCCAAACCCGCCCCGCATTTTTTACCGATGTCACAACCCGCCCCGCAAACCCGCAAAACTCCAAATGAACATTAGTGATGTGCGCAGGGCGGGCCCCGCGCGGGTAACCCGCCCCGCGCCGTTTTGGCAATTTTATGTACCCGCAAACCCGCCCC
>BBSZ01009674.1:0-23481 GCA_000981365.1 Subanguina moxae
TTTTTTTTGTGCATCCTGAGTCACTTTCGAGTGATTTGTGTTTAAGGTACGTGTGTGTACGCATAAAAACTATTAGCCCCAACCCCCCGAAGGGGGCGTAGAGGGCGTGAGAGCTAGAAATGCTCGCACAGACTTACTTTAGGCATAATTCCGAGCAAGACTCTTGATCAAGAATGCATATAGAGACTCTTGTGTCAAGCTCCAGTGACCAAAACGTGGTAGAGTTCAAAAAAAAAATATTCTCGTGAAATATCAACATGAAACTACTGGAGGCCAAGGCAAAAAATCAAATTTTGGCCAAAAATTTTTTTTGAAAGATGTCCGTCCGCTACCTAAAAACATGATGAGGAAATTTTACAAAAACGGTACATTCGTACAAAAATTTTTGTACGGAATTTGTACATTTTTTTACATTTCGGATAAACAAAACGCCAAGACGATTTTGTACAAATGTACCGTTTTTGTACGATTTCCTCACCATGCCTAAAAACATGTTTTCTAACCTAATAAATAACGACTGGAGCATCTCGAAAAAGTGGTCAAGTACTCTTTTGGGAACATACGATATAAAAATACTCCTGCCCTAAGTCGTATGCCTAAGACTAGTGAAAATATCATTTACAAGGTTGCTTACCTTTCAAATGCAAAATATGGATATTGTCGACTTCCAAAAAACCAACTTTTGATGTCGAAAAGATAAATTGTTTTTTTTGTATCTAGAAATGAATTCCACGCCCGCATTTCCGAACGATTTGCTGCCTTTGAAGCGAGAAAACAACGTATGCGTCAGTTGCGCTCTCGTCTGAACCAGTTTGAGGAACAGAAGATGGATGATACCTATGGCCAAGCTATAGATCGTCTACAGTAATTTTGGTTCTATTTAGTCTCCCAACTAATTTTTGGTTATTTAGAAATTTAACTTTAATGCGCAAACAATTGGAAAGTATGCAAGCAGCAGAAAACACATCCAGCAATGGGGTAAAAGCAGCAGTAGAAGAAGTAGAGCAGTTGGTAGAAACATCTTCTTCGTGTCCATCTTCTCAAAAAAAGTCCAATTTGAATGAGCTTCACTCCAAAAAGTCTTCTCAAGAGCTAGATTCTTCAGATGGGTCCGTCACTACTGATGAGGTTGGCTGTTCTCAGTTTGTTTACTGCATAGGGTGTTTCAAAATTTTGGAAGTTTGTTTTTACAGATCAACTCAGTCCGCGATGAGTTTTTTTGGCATTGGATAATTTTTTCTTTTGTTCTGATTTTCAGTTTTGAGTGAATTTAACCAAAAGCTGATATTCACTAGGTCGAGGCTGACCTAAGGCCTAAGGCTTAGTTGTGGTTAGAACATCTGAAGCTTTGGGTTAAAAATTCTGGCTCTCTTCTATGTCTTTGCTGTCGTCTTCTAGCTCTAACCTTGGGTAATCTTTTCTTTCGTTCTGATTTTCAGCTTTTGGTTAATTTAGCCGTAAGTTGAAAATCAGGACAAAAGAGAAGATTACCCACGGCCATATAATCTCAAAAATACAATTTTTGCTTGATCCTTTTTTGTTTTGGGCACTACCCGGCCATACCAAAGCTTTAAACTATGTCTCAGTAACCACACTAGCGACCAGCACTGTAATGCCATTTTGTCTTCTGTTCCTTTTTTCTTTCGTCTTTCGTTTTTTATTCTTTCATTGCAGCCCTACTAGGAAGCAAGAAGAAGTCGTATATTCGACACTACACGCCAAAAAAATTCTCATCACAAGCTGAGAAGATTTGTGAGAACGGATCTCTACGAACATTCTGCAATTATCATTATAAATCTCTCTTTCAACTCAAAGTTAATTTTTTAAGCTTGTTTTTGTATTTTCCAGCTACACTTGACGACTCTAACATGCAATTAACAATAATGGCTACATTTGAGTGGCTAAACCTATACAAAAATACACAAAAAAAGACAGATAAGCAAACGTAATTTCATAGGGGTCAAGTGTGAGGTTTTCGTTAGATATTTTGCCTACCAACTTGCAAAAGCAGACATTGATGATTGGTATTTCCTTCGTCGTCTTGAAGATATTGATGTCAAGTCTAATTCTTCTTAATGCCAAACTATTTTTTACTTATTTATATGATTATCAGTCCGGCTGTGCGAAAATTTCGGGTTTTCGAACGTTAATTATAATGAAATGTATCAGTAATGGGCGAAAAATGCAGCGCGCTTTCCAATCTGATTGTGCTGGCACGCAAATACCTTTCGATCTCTCTCTGCAGCGTGGCATCTGAGCGATATTTTCCGAAGACTAGTATTATGTTCGCCAATTCTTTGAGATCTCGTCTGGAAAAACAAATGGCAGCTAACCTTCTACAATCAAAGCGGATTTGGCGGATGGAATTCTGAAGAAAGCAAGCGAGGAAAAGGAACATGTACCGAAAGAAATTGTCGATATTTTGTTGGAGATTGAAGCTCGAAAATTATTGCTCGTTTATCTTCAATAAATGCATTCAAGAATTAGTGTCACACAAATATACCTGTTATTAGGTGAAATTTTCGGGCAATTGAAGCCAAAACCCGGTTTTATGGGGTGCCGGTTCGGGTACCTGACAACCCTACTTATTTAGTCTTAAAAATGTTTATGTCTATAAGATTTTTTCAAATTTTTATGATTCTCTTCTTGCACTCCTTTTTGCTTTATGTTTGACTTCTAAAAAACATTTTGCACGCTTAGCTTATCAGCCAAGTACGCCAGTCATTCAATGCCATATTCCCATCCCAGCCCGTGCTGTTCCATGAAGTAATTAACACGACAAGTGGTCCTCCGTCTTCCACTCCTGAAATTGGTACCTTGAGTGAGAGAGGAATGTTACCTAACACTGAGTCAGCCTTGGAAAGTAGGCTTCGGAGCATTGAAAGCATCCTGCTTAACCACACTGATCAGCTTAACTGGATTGGTGACCAGGTAAAATATGTGTAAAATTTTTTTGTGTCAGACGTTAAACCTACATATAGTAAAGCTGGAAAAGGTTTCCGCCACTAACCACTGACAAAGGAACCACCCGGACTGTAGACTCGACTTCTACGACTGTGTTTGTGCCATCTTGTAGAAGATAACCTATTTGTTCAACTTGAGTTATTACTCCAGGCAGATACAAAATATTTGAGCTGATGACCAAAGAAGTATGCAAAACATGCACATGCCTTGGTATCCTCTTTATATGCAAGACCAACTAGATTTCAACCCTTGATTAGAAATATGCAAAAGCCGAGAATACAGCATTGAGACGGCGCTCAAAAAAGCGCCGCAGCGCTTATTTTGCACACTGATCCCGATCACGATGATAGTTTTTCAAGTGGATTACATCCTATCAAAGTATACGCCCATCAGTGGTAACCTGCTGCTTATTTCACCTACTTTCGCTTAATTCTTTTTTCTTACCCGTTTCTTTGAAATTTGCGTCCCTATCCCATATTGAGTAACATTAATCATTCATATGACACTACTAAGCACATGTGTAAGCTTTTTATTCTCAAATTAAATTGTAAGATCAAACGGTTAACGCACTGTTGACCCTTCTCGTGTGTTTCGTGTGTCTTTCGTTTTTCGTGTTCCTGGTTGTGGCTGTAAAGGCCTGTGTACAATAGCGACTGCAGCGTGTGGCTGTAGCTGCATATAGGGCGTGTACAATGCATCGCTATACGCCGCAATCTACAGTTAGAGCTACACGCCACACTCTGCCGCCACACGCCGCAGCCACGGTTGCGGGTAAATTGTGGGTCGCCAAAATCGGGTCTGACAAAATCGGGCCAGACGAATTTCAAATTCGTATTTTTGAGACAGTTTTGCCCTATTTTTTGGCCATTTTAAGTTCAAAGACACCAAACAGGCTCATAGGAGCAAAATAGACAAGTAAAAAAACAAGAAAAAATATGTCAAAAAACCACAGATTTGAAATTCCGTCTGGCCCAATTTCGTCCAACCCGATTTTGGTGACCCGCAATTTACGGTGTACCGCAGCCACACACTGTGTACAGTGAGAAAATGGATGAAGTTTTTGACGGATTTCTTTGGCTTCTATTCGACCTCTGTTTGCGCCGCATATTCTCATCTCTGTTGGCTGAAGAAATCGCAGTGGTAGCTGCACTTCAGTGCTTCATACCCCATTCTGCTCAGCCCTGAGTGTGCCATTAAACCCGCATTAAAAGGTCCCTCGTCAATCAGAAAGTTGCAAAGTGCGCAGCAGGCCTTGACGATAGAATCAACCTGTTTCTTGTCTCAATTGGTTCCGGAAGCACCCTCCAAATCGCACTCCTTATCTCAAATGTGTTAAAAAAAGAAAAAACTCGCAAAAGACTTCTGAAGGACGAAAAAAGATTAAAAATGTAAATAAAAAGTGCATTTTTTCAACTATTGTCACACTATTTTCAAATGTATTTGAAAGTGTGGCTGTGGTGTGTGGCTGTGGCTGCAGCGTGTGGCGTGTGACTGGCGTGTAGCGATGCATTGTACACATCATATCGCCACAGTCGCAGCCACACGCCACCATTGTACACAGGTCTTAACTCATTGAGTTTTCAACTTTTCATACCTGAGAGTCCAGTACTGACACTGCGCTCAAAAAAGCTTATGAGCGCTTATTTTTCACGCTGTTAAAAAATAACAACGGCTACACCAAATAAATCGGCCATTTTCTACAAGATGGAACAAACGTAATTGTAGAACTCGAGTTTACAGTTCCAAGGGTTCACTTATGAGCTAAGGGAGCACCACTTTGCTTCAACTGTGTACAGTCAATCCTCGATAAGCCGGCACTCCAAGGTAACAGGCTCGGACTCCAGAATTATCGCGGTCCACCTCATGATTTTGTCGTGGACATGATCTCATCGCGGCAGTTTTTTTCGTAGCTCCATGATTATATCCTGTTTCACCTAGGTTTAGTGGTTCACGGCTGACGTACGCTGGCCAACCCTAAGCCTAAGGCTTAGTTGTATGCAGAAACGTTGTTACTGTTACACTTTGGTTTGTCTTGAAAGTAAAGTTTACAAGTCTAGGCGTTTATCCATGCAGTAACCATACTAAGTGGACATTCACTTGGTTTGGTTGATGCACGGAGAAACACCTAAACATGTGAAGCTTCCTTGCAAGAAAAACCGAAATAGGGAAAATAAATTTTGAAAAACATCTTTAACTGTCCATAGCCAAAAAAATCGTAGCGCGGCGAAAAAAACGGACGCAACGAAAGCATGGCGTGACGAAATCATGTCCGTGTCCGAATTATCGAGACTACTAGATTAACGAGGCCTGACTGCATTCTTATTTGTATAAACTTTACGAAAAATAAAACTTGTGCACGAGTAAGCTATAAATGGGCTGCGATACGGGATAGCTCACCAATTTTTCTTTAAGTGCTCAATTTTTTTGATTCTTGTGTGGTAGTAAACAAACCTGTTCTTCTTTAGTTCTAACCAATCTCTACCACCTTTATTTGTTTCTACTTCAGCCAGCAATGATCCCCTTTAGATTTGACTGGACCAAATAAATGGGCCAATGGGCCGCCAACTGTTCTCCCTTGCCTGCTTAAAAATTGATCTCCTTGCTGATTTGGCCGCCTTACACCCTCTGGTCTGTTTGCCTGCCTCTTAGCCTTGTGTGATAAGTTTAGATATAACTTAGAGGGTCCTTCTGTTGTTTCTTCCATCAAATTCCTGAGCCGTGCTCCCTTTTGGGCTGTAAAATGGCCAAAATTCAGTGACAGGAACGGAGGGAAGTAAAAGCAACAACTGTTGCATAAAAGTATAGATAGCTTTTCCTCCTCTTGCTGCTGGCTGGCCAAGGTGAATGTCTGTTGTTTTGCTTGGGCAACACATCATTTTTGCTGATGTTAGTCGTTTGGAAGATGTGTGCAAGCGATATAGCGCTCAAGTTATTTGGCAGATGATCTTTAAAAGTTGTTTCTCGTCTTTAACCTAAGCTTTGTAAGTAACGATCAGTAGTGCCTGAAGTACTCACAACCTTGTTGTCGGCTTACAGAAATTTGTTAGAGCAAAACTTTTACTTGCTGAGACACATCAATGAATTTTTCTTTTAGTAGTAGACCACACACAACTAAGCTGACCGACTTAGTCCATATATGTGTGGAGAATTCCTTTGTAGTTTTAGAAAAGTGACTAACTAAAAAGATTGGACCTGAGTTTTCGGGTCTGTTTACTACTAAGACCGACGTTTTCAGTGTTTTAAAAAGCTTAATTTTGCGATTTTAGCATTTTTTTGAATAAATTGGGGTGCATTCTATCAAAAAAGCATTCAATCTCGAATTTTTATTGAACAGCATTACGATATGAGGGTCGGGATGTGTCAGATGATTAGAGACGGAAATAGGATGGTTGGCCATGGTTTTTTTTCCAAAATTTTTGATATTTTAAAATAAAAATACTCATTTTTGAAAAAAAATTATTTTATTTTGAGGCTTCTCAGTAGCAGTGTATTCCTAAATGAAATTGAAATCAGAATGAAATGAAATTTCACTATGAATTTCATTTTATTTAGGAAAACACTGCTCAGTAGTCAAACAGTCCTCAATAATCCAATCAAATATGAAAGCAGAATTTTTTAAAGTGGCTTGGTGCCGAGATATGACCAAAAGTTAGACTACCGACATTTTGTAACACCTACCACTTTACTTGCAGCCATATGTTTGGCAACTAAGTCACTTTTCTAAATTCTGCTTTCATATTCGGATTTCTGAGAACATTTTGACTACTGAGAGGCCTAAGAATAAAACTTTTGGTCCTATCCCTCAATGGAGGGAGGGGGGTTTTGCCTTGGTCTCCCTGTTGTTTTTCATGTGTTTTTTTGTGATTTGTCCTCCAGCTGTTTCACCTTCACAAAATATCTTGCTCCAAGTATGAAATTGAACATAGTTTTGTTAACTGGGGCCTACCGCATAAAGAAGCTCTGGTATGCATACATGTTTTATGCATCCCGAGTCACTTTCGAGTGATTTATGTCTCAGATATGTGTTTGTACGCATCTCAACCCCAAGCCTCCAAGCCCCTGGAGGGGGCGTAGGAGGCTTGAAGGGTTAGAGATGCGCGATCAGACTTACCTGCGAGATTAATCTGAGTAAGACTCTTGACCATAAATGCCGACTTTTTTTGCCCAGCTCCAGTAACCAAAACATGGTAGAATTTTCTAATATAAGGTTGTTTACCTTGGGGGAGCAAAGCAAAAATCCAATTTCGGTAAAAAAAAGAATTTCTGAAAATTTTAAAGGTGATCTATTAAAGAAGAAAAAAGTTTTTTTTTTTTCAAAAAACAATAAGCAAATTTTAAAAAAATACATAAAAAACAACAGGAGGGACCAAGGCCAAACCCCGCCCCATTGAGGGATAGGGCCAAACTTTTCTTTTCAAAAATGGGTATTTTTATTCATGAATATCAAATATTTTGGAAAAAACCATGGCCAAGTATCCTTTTTTCCATTAGAGACTGTAGTATATTTAGAAATAATACGGTATTTTATGGCATTACAGTCAACTCCTGCTTTTAACTTAAAAGTTTTAAGTAGCCCAGTGCTAGTACTAGGGCTATTTGCTAACGAGGCAAAGTTCTCCTTTTTGGTCGACTTCTTTACTTCGGGAAGTTGACTGTAACTCATTACTTGTTGGTAATTGTTGTTTGCTAACCCCACTGTGATGTCCTTTTTCGATAATGATAATCAAGGAGCAACACTTAAGGTGAGTTTATTGGGTGAGCAGTGGGAACAGTGTCAGAGCAACCAGTTAAAAAACACTTTCTACCATCGCCAGCCCAAACATTCCACCAACTCGGCAGTCACTGTGGTCACTGTTCCCGTGGACTCGCCAGCCAACTTATCTCCCAATCCAAATCTACCCCAATTCCAAGATCTGGCCACAATGCTGAAAAGCTGTTTACTAAATGCAGATCCTGCTGTCTTGTGTGATCTCGTAAGGGTTCTAACAGGTCAAAGTGGCATCCAAAGAGGGGAAAATGAATTGGACAAAGTTTTGCATAGACTAGTTTCATCCTCGGAAAATGTTGTGAAAAAAGATTTGTCAAGTCCAAGCCGGCTTCTGCAAGCACCACTGAACGAACAGTTTGTTGCGTCTACTGACAGCAATGTTTTAGAGTCGTCTTGCAACACTGAATTATTGATAACGGTTAGCAGAGGTGTGCATCAACCTTATTTTTGTTTTCTTGTTGTGTGTTAATTGCCGTAACACTGATTTGCACTGCTTTTTTCAACTTTCTATGAACTCTATCCAAGTGCTACAAAAAAAATGTGGACAAAAAATTTCCTGATGAGTTTCAACTAACAACATTTATTTTTTGTGAGTCTTTGAAGACATTTCGAGGCGAATTTTAGGGGGAATATCACTTCCATACATACCATTTTCAAATGGCGAACAAGGCATCTAAAAAGTATATTTTAAAAGCTGAAATTATCAACAGAAAATGTGAGACAACAATGCATGTTTGATGTCATTCAATGTGCCAGAAGCTGTTCTTTCTTAAAAAAAAGATTTCGTAAAATGACGCGAATTAAAAAAGTTATTTCCAAAATTCATTCGGGCGTTTATAAAAAACCATCCTGTACATTATCTGACTGTACTGCATTCCCCTCACATATTTTCCCTCCCACATGTGTGTTTCAACTTCTTTATACCCATTCTGATACGCTAAAGACAAATTCGAAGTTTGTTTAACACACTTTTATACCAAAAAATGGGGTTTCTTTTAATTTGACCAGCACATACCTTGTTTTACCTATGTTTAGTGATCCATGGTTAACCTACGCTGGCCTATCCTAAGCCTTAGGCTTAGGATAGGTCAGCGTAGGTGTATGCCTTGTATGCCTAAGTGTAGTACCTGGGGTCTGAAAATACCATTTATAAGGTTGTTTACCTTGGGTGGGTAAGGCAAAACATGGAAATTTTTGGTCAATTTTTTTTCGCAACAACTCATTTTCTGGTATAAAAATGTGCTGAAACTAACTTTAAGATGGTTTTTAGCCTATAAAAATTTGTATAAAGGGGTTAAAACACACTTTTGCAAAAACAGGGAAAATTTTGAAAAATGGGGTATATCCCAACAGAGCCAAATATCCATTGTGCTTTTTTTAAAAGCGTATATTTTGCATAAATTTTCGAATGCCTGTGTTGGCCAATATGTAGCTCTTGGTTTTACAGTAGCGGACAAAAAACTTGCACCAAGCAGTTTTTTGGCACACTTTGGCGTGTATCTTTTAACAGACTATTTTTTGATGTGACTGTCAAAAGCAAAATTATTATACAGACTCTTAGCTAAATTTTGACTATAAATATGTCGTATTGTGTTTTCACATAGAATGACGACTGGATCTTCATGCAGGACAACAATCCGAAGCATGCCTCAAAGCTCCTTAAGAAGTGGTTTGCTGACCACGATGTGGAGGTGCTCAAATGGCCATCGCAGAGTTCGGACCTGAATCCTAGTGAGCACTTGTGGGAGCACCTGGATCGCCAAATTCAAATTCACACCTACTCCAAGAAGCTTTAAGGCCCTCTGTGCAGAATGGAAGAAAATTTCACGTGATTTTCATGCGAGTATGGTTGATTCAATGCCTCGTCGTTGTGCTGCTGTTATTGCTTCGAAGGGTTATGCGACGAAGTATTAGTGTTGAATAAAGTCTTTAAACGAAATCTTGGAGACTTTTTCTATGTAAAACAATCGCGCTTGTAGCTGGTGCAAGTTTTTTTTCCGCCTGAAAATTGATGTCACTGTGAAAAATGCGCTGGTAAGGCTTCTATGTGAAAACACAATGCGACACATTTATAGTCAAAAAATGTAGCTAAGAGTCTGTATAATAATTTTGCTTTTGACAGTTGCATCAAAAAATAGTCTGTTAAAAGATACGCACCAAAGTGTGCCAAAAAACTGCTTGGTGCAAGTTTTTTGTCAGCTACTATATGTTTGCAATTGATTTTTCCTTAAAGGCCTTGGATTCACACAGTTTTTTGCAAAAACATTATTAAAAAATAGTTAGAAAATTTTAATTTTTTCAACAAAATTGTTGTGCTTGGTTATTTTTGCAAGACAATTGTATAAGTCTAGGTTTCATTGAGCAAATTTACCATAAAATATTAATTGCAAATATAAAAAACACAAAGAAATGGTGGTAAATACGGGCATTAAAAAACACCTCTAAAATATGCGCTTCAACAAATAAAAAGTCTAAATTTTTACGCGCGCAATCAAAAGTGGTGCTATGGCATGGTGAAACGACAATTGATTTTTTTCCAAAATGTTTGATATTTATGAATAAAATTAATGTGCCTATGGTATGTTTGGAGTTGACACCTCTTGCTTAAATTTGCAATCTTTTAAATAACTTTTTTCCTCTCACAATTTATATCTCTTTTCTTTTTGGTGAATAATAAGTGTGTTGTTGAGGTTGTTGTAAAAGTAGTGGTGGTCGAGAATAACTGCAGTCAACCATCGATTTAACGACCCCCTCCCAAAAAAAAATTCGATCCACAGCTGGGTCCGACCACTTCTTTTCTCAAATTTTGACATCCTTTGCGATATTGATGTCTCTAAGGCAAAAAATTGTAAGGATTTTATACGTACTATGATACATACTTTAAAAGGAGTGATCGTTATATCAAGTTTTCTCTTTTTTAAAGGCGAAATTGTTGAGTTGTGTAAAAATGACTGGCAAATTCAGAATCTTTAAAATGTTTTGCCTTAGAGATATCAGTATCAAAATTGGCAAAAGATGTCAAAAATTGAGGTAAAAAATGGTTTGGACCCAACTGTGGATCGAACTTTTGGGGGAGGGGGGGGGTTGTTGAATCGAGGGTTGACTGTATTGTTGTAGTTGCGGTTGTGCTATTGTGTCTCAAGTAAAACCTTTTTCCCCAACCAAATATCGTGTCGTGGCTGAACTTTGTCGTAAATTGTTGCTATAGTTCTTGATTATACCTATTTATCTTACTCCATTTACAGATTTAAAAAAGCTAAAGTAGACTAGACTGACTAAATTCAGCTACGAAAATATATTTTTAATTATTTAAACAGGCTAAATTTATCTTGTACTTCCCTTACAAGCAACAACTGCAAAGTCTAAATAAAAAAGAGTGGTGGTTGAAGGCTTTCTAAGTGAATTCTTTGCCACAGTCTTTGGTAATTGGTAAACTGTGCTGAGATTCACTTAAATAGCCACCACATTCGACTCTTTTTCTACGGTTAGATCCATAGTTATTCTTATGCAACACCACTACACCGACATCATCAATAATAAACCTGCAGTGAGCTCTTCACAGGACACTCTCATGTTATTTGACTCAACATTGATTTAAGGTCAGTGATCCCGCTATTCCAAATGATCAGTCTTTTGTGTCTTCTGATGAGCAAGTACTTTTTGGTAACTTTTCTTTTTCGTTTCTTTAAATCTTTTATTAAGAAAACTGAATCTGTCACCTTAAATCTGAGTACAGAAAGCGCCAAGTTGGAGAAACGAAGAACACTGGAAAACGTGCGGCTCTACACCAACAATTCAATGGAAACGGGCAACAAAGTGGAAAAAACGGTGGTCTACGAAAATTTTGAGGCTGAGAAAGAAAAGCTTGTTGGTGGCTCGTCAAATGGCATTGAGAAGGAGATATTTCTAATTGTGGAATTTATTGTGACTTGGGTTGATGAACATAGACACGATTTGGTGGAGCATGATTCATTAGATAGGTTAGTTTTTCTTAATTTTAAGCAAAAAATTTTTTTGATGTTCAGGTTTCGCGATGCAATACTTTTGAAAGCAAAGGAAATATTCTCTCCGAATGAGTGCATCTATTCTAGCGATTTTGAAAAGCAGTTGGGCACCATAATAGATGATTGTCTGGCCAAGTATTTGGGTGTGAGTCTAGCTCTGCACAAGGAAGCATTGATTCTAGATCTGGCTGAAAACTTGTACAATGAATTTGCTTTTATCAAATTAATGCAAAATGCGGACTCAATTTACCAAAAATAAATAACGGTGGATTATAGCACTTGCTTAAAGTGATAATTAAAGAATTTTTGGCGCTGCTACGTTGTACACATTCCACCAATAATTTCTTTTCCCAAAAGTGTGGTTTAGCCTCTCTATATTCAATTTCCTATCAAAACTTCTATTTTTATCTTTATTTTTCGTAAAATACGATGCTTTTGCAGGCCAATCTGTCAAATAGGTAGCACTCTCTGATTTATCAGCGCGGCGCTAACGATGAATATGACCCTTATAAAAAAATTCAAACCTTTTCAGAAAGATTTAAATATAAGATCTAAAATCTAATGAAAAATCAAAGCTTTGAAATTTTTAAAAACTCAATTTTTGAGGTGAAAAAGTGAGGAAAACAACTTTTTTATCGTTTTCGACGTACAGGAATTGGTTTAGAGAGCTTAAAACACACTTTTGAAAAAAATATTTGGGGGTGGGTGGGCATAGGAACATCATAGTAGGGTCGAAATTTAAAGAAGTTTAAGTGCGATTTTTGTCTTAATCTCTAATTACTTCATTGGTGCTGGATGATGCATTAAAGTTTTGAGCATAATAAATTTTCTTTGAAGATGGTAGTGTTGATTGCAACGCAGAATATTTTTGTGCTGTTTAAAAACTTGACTTTTGGAATGTAATTTAAGAAAAAAAAATGATTGAAAATGTGGAATTTTTGGATAAATCACTGCTACAGGTTTGAAGATTTAAATTTTTCTTAAGGATTTATGTAGCATTGTAGATATCATGGCTTGCAACAATATCTTCAGTCATCTTCTCAATTTTCTGCCGAATAAAACGTGTTGGTGTCAACATAAATGTGGTTGTTGGTATTGCAGTGTGCGCAGCAGTTGTTATGTTAGGAATGCATATAAAAGCAGCTTCATTTGCAGGTTTTTGCAGTTAGATAGGAGTTCAAAATAAACAGAACGATAATACCGTTTTTAGAAATTTTGTATCTGCTTTACAGAAGAATATTCAATGGTACATACAGAAGGTTTGTTTATTTAATAATGTGGTACTCATTCCGAACAGTCCCACTTTTTTTTGACAAAGACATTTTTTCTTGCAAGAACTACTTTTTACGAGTGTATCACAGACATTCTGACTAAATAAATGGTACAAACGATTTTTACCAGAAAAGTCTTTCACCCACTGATGCTAATTGGTATAAGTTTTCAATCGGAATGAAGCATTTTCATATCCATTTTGCCTTTCGCCGTAAAGATTCAATTATGTTTGTGTGGTCTCCTGTGGATGAATCTATGAAAATTCCCTAAATGATTCACAGCTATATGTTTATATGCTTTCAAAAATTTCGCAATTTTTCGGTAGACATGCCATCAATCAGAAATAATGGTAATCCCTTAATATAAAAATTCCTTTCCTTCCCGCACTTACTGCTAGGACATCTCTACGGCGTCTACCGACGTCTCTTCTCTTCGTGCTTTCCTTGGGGTGATCAACTTCTTTGTGGTCATTGCAATAGCAAATTCTGTCAGCAACCAATTGAATGTTCTCTTCCGTCATAGCAGTTACTGGGCGCCCACTTCTTGGTCTGTCTTCATTGCTGCCCGTTTCTTCAAACCGCTTGATTCCTTTTGAGACATTCTAATGAGAGGTGTTGAGCATCAACGCGATTTGCACCACCTTGTAACCTTGCTGATGCAGTCTCACAATTCCAGCCTGAAGTTCAGCCATTTTTGTAATCTTTTTTAGATGTAGGATATACCAAACGAAAGAGGAGTTTCAAGGCTACACAATCGTATCAAAAGATTAGAGATATGGCTTTAGAATTGATAAAAGATAAGGCTTTGAAAATCCGTTCCGAACTTTTGTTGCAGCCGTTATAAACTGTTCCCAAAATTTATATTCACACTCACATCTTAAGACTCGCATCACACCTCACATCTAAACTCACAGTCACACTCACATCAGGTGTAGAAATAAACTCTGTGAGGTGAGTGTGACTGTGAGTTTTGGAAACACTGCTGTGGGCATAGCTTTTGGCTAAGGCGTTTGACTGTACATATTAAACACCAAATTACTACAGCCAAATACAATCATTGTAGACGAGCCTTTAGTGCAACAAAATAACAAACCTTTGAAAACTGTTGGGAAGTCGAGAGTGATAGGCAGTTTTACTCACATAAAATGTGAAAAATCGACACTATTCGGCAACCCTACGCCTGAGGCTGAAAGGAAAGACGTTGTTTATTTTTCCTGTTTTCAGTCAGTAATTTTCGCTTAAGTAATGTGGTGGACCAGCAAATGTAAAGAAAGGTGCATCATTGGCTCTCCGATTTTCAGGCTCTGTCTTCTACTGTTTTGGTCAATTTGTGCTTTGGCTTCCATTATCTTCTGCATTCTTGTCAATGTGTTGTGCGATCGGACGACGACCATTCACCGCAAATTTTTTCATTTGACTGTTTCATTGGTAGCTGTCAGTGGTCTGCTCTACGATCCTTTGCTGCTCGCTGTTTGTGCTCATTTGATGCTGCAGATATTCATCCTTCTCGAAGTATACTGTCTTACTAATTTTTTGTTAACTGATTTAACAGCTCTTCTTATAGCTGCTTCGTTGCCTTCGGATATGGCCTTTCGCAGGAATGCTTGACAGATGGCTATTAATATTTCTTGATGAGCAAGTACTTTTTTTAAATTCAGACATGGCCTATCACTTATCCGAATAACTTTTTCAGGACTCTTCCAAACATATATTGACTCCAATATTTCTACACTTGGGTGTATTTCTTCCGGTGCTGTTCAGTCGAAGTCTCTTCACCTCACCGGAATTATGGGATGTTAAGCAAAGGCACTTCTCTGGAATTCAGTGCGTAGGAGTCGGTGACAGTTTTGCAGGTAAAATTGGACAATTTCTTCTTTGTTCAAGAAAGTTTTGCCTTTAGCCATTTTTGGTACTTATTTTGGCCGAACAAAATGGAAAACCTCGTATGGACAGAAATCGCTTGAAGGCTCTCTGGCGATGCTAGTTTCTCAAATTCTTTTCATGGTGCTTATTTTGGGACCCTCTGCTTTCAATTTTGCACTTATTTTAACTTCTCTTGTTTGTACTGTTGTAGAAGCACATCTCAAAGTCTGTGATAATGTAACGCTACCGTTGATTTCTGCCTCTATTTATTACTTGTTGGAATGACGATATTTTTGATGGTTATGAGTGATCTCGATTTGGTGTTTTTGTTTGCAGCTGCTGCTGTAGCCTGGATAAAGTTGATTTGTTGTGTATTTCTAATAAGGACTTTTTTGACAAATTTAACGTTATTAATATGCTTTTTTTCGAGTATAACCCCGATAATCTTATATCACCCCGACATCCCATTTCGGTTGGCAGTATTTTTTAGATTAACTATGGTATGGTATATTCGGGGTTCTTTTGGCAGCCTTTTCTTAAGGACTATGGTACTTGTCGTCATAGGTGTTTTCTTTTTTAGAGCCTTTTGCTTGTCGACTTTTGTCATATTGCGGCAAAATACTCACTCCTGTTGAAATAAAGTATTTATTGAGGAATCAGAGTTGCACGGTAAAAGAACAATGTTGCTGGAAAGAATCTAGCCAATTGATGCGATGAAAACCCTGTTAAGAGCTCTGCAGTTCTAAGACAAAATACCCAATATTTGGCCACTTCTTGCTTGATCACATACAATGAACAATAACAAAAAATAATGTTGTCTAAAAACAGTCTCACCGAGTATGCATAGTGAGTAAGAATTTTGGTGCTATTGCTCGAGGAAGTAAAGGAGCAAACAATGATTTCTTTGCTGAGCAATAATTAAGCGCTGCCATCGAAAAGGTTATGACGATTTTCCCCTAACAGTGTTTTTACAGCTCAAAAAACCTAGTCAACAACTCTGAGCTGAGCAAACAGTGACAATGGTGTGCGAAAAACTAGCGAAAAGGTAAAAAATGACAACAGCTCCGTTTAACGAGCGACAGCATAGAGACAAATATCTTTTGTCCAAGCATAAGACACCCCAACAAAATTTCTAGGCATAAACTGCAGGTTTCTCTTCTATCATAATAAACAACGATTTATCTAATCAAAAACTCAACAAAAAAACTAACAAGTGAGAGGAAAATGAGGGATACTCAAACGATTGGCAACCTAATTTTGAAGTAAATTTTAAATTTTAATCCAGAGCTTCTTCTTGGAAAACTTCAGCTGACTTTTCTATGGTGGATGCTTCTACTCCTTTACTTGAGGTAATCTCTTCGGGATTCGCTGATTTGGAAGCGCTAGTTGGCTGAATTTTGAGAAAAATGAAGTTGTTGAAAACGTTCAGCATTTCCACAATATTTTGAAGCGAAGGTGGTTGAATCTGCGAAAGAAAATTTGGTTAGAAAACGAAGTAATTGTTTAGAGGTCAGAAGCTCACATTCATTGGAATAAAGTGAACCAGCCCTTGACCAGCAGTCGCCCCTCTCACATCATTCATACGTTTTTGAAAGTTGACAGCCTGTTTGGTTAGATGACGCAAGCACTCACTGCTCAACTTCGTCTTCTCATGATCTTCGCCAAAGATGCGAGAGTAGATGTTGAAGGTCTCCTTCTCCATCTAAAACCAACGATAATAATTTTAAAAAAAATTTGGGGGAAAAAATAGAAAAAAAGATAAAAAAAAAGTTACAGAAAGAGCAGTTCGGAAATCTCCCCGACAAGAATGGGTCCTGGCGACGACATGAAACAGGAGAGCAGTCTTCAGGCAAAATGTCACATCATATTTCAAATAAAGCTTCAAGGCATTATTCAGGAACTTGACGGCAAGCTCGTATTCTTGCACGGAGTAGAGAATCACACCAATGTTAGCCTATAAAAGGTGGAAATTGGGAATCAAAAGACAAAATTTTGAGAGCTCATACATCAATTTGTGCCATAACCTAAAATAAAAGTTTAAAAAAATTGATTGTAGACGACTATAATACATACTGGGTGATTTTCTCCGTGGGCAACAAGCTAAAATTTAGGATTTATGTGACTCACTTAAGTTACATAGATAACAACTAATACCATAAGGAATCGAGCACGATAAAGAAGTTTGAGAGAAGAAGCAATGTGCATATTTGCGAACGAATAGTGAGCTATATTAATCTGAATAAAACTGCGTTAACTCAAAAGAACTTCCTAAAATGCCTCACATAATCCAAAATTGTCTCATAATTATCTAAAATATAAATTTAAAAACTGTTTCAAAACTTGAAACAAAAAAAGGCTTACCAATTCCATTGCATCTCTCAGAAATCATAACAGCTTTGTGTTGTTGACTCAAAGCATCCGATAAATCTCCTAAAGCAAAAGCCATTCTGGCCATTAATCGAAGACAGAGTGCCAAGTCTGGATGTAAGGGGCCGTAGATGTTACTCATCTATAAAAAGAACAAAATTTTCGCCACAGCCTATTAAATAAGTTTACCATATTGTGTGCCTGAGACATAAGCTCATATCCAATTCTGGGAAATCCATTTTGCATCTTGTTCAACGCTGTCAAGTACAAATTGTAGGCGTCTTGTGCACGAGGATTCAACTAAACCATGTAAATAGACAGTAAATGCAGCCATCCAACTGTGGACAAAAACTTACATGCTTCACAACAGGATACAAGTTGAAAATGTCAGCTTCAGAAAATGGCGCTGAGAGTGACTTTTGCTTACACAAGTCAAATGGATAATTCTATAAAATATTTTTTGGAAGACGACATCCGTAAAAGAAATAAGCAAACAAAACCTTTAAAAGAAGCTGTATTCCTGTCTGCAAATTATAAAAATAAAAAAAAAACCTCACAAATAGTCAATCATGTTACCAGATTGCATACTCTTCTAACAATCGAAATCCTCTGTGCCTGACTCCATTCCACAAACTGGTCGCAATTCTCCACCTGCATTGTATAGCCGTAGTGTTGCTTTGCATCTTCAACCAGACTCTTCCACATTGATTTTTGAGTCACTCGTCTCCATTCCCCACTCTTATTTTCAACTATGTTGCTTTTGTTCATATTCTCCCATCCATTGACAACAATAGAAGTCTTGCGCTTACTCTTCTTGTTGCTCTTCCTAGGATGCAATTCACCAATATTTTCAGTATGAGTTGGCGAAACAGCTTGCTGATTACTGGATCCAATTAAACAGTTCAAAAAGAGAGCAACAGCTGCTCCCATTTGACTTGCTTCAATATTTTGCATGTAGGACTGGAAGAAATGACGAGCGCATCGTGAAACCAACTCCAGTTTGAGAATTGTCTAAAAGTTTTAAAAAATATTTGTGCTGATAAAGATATTCACAAAGATATTTATTTCCACACTAAAGAAAGTGCAAACGGAAAGGGTATTTCAAGCTCCAATTGCAATTCCTATGTGAAAACTATGTGTAAAACATAAAACTTCGATATATTTTAATTCCTTTCATCTCCTTAGTTATTATGCGTTTTTTCTTTACACCGAGATTTTAAAAAGTCCCACAGTTATTTCGTATTCTCGTTTCTTGCATTCTTTCATGCTAGTGTGATAGAATTTGATTTCAATGATAGGTCATTATTGAAAAGGCTAGGACAAGCAGTTTTCTAGAAGTTTATATTATCTATGCTATTTATTACCAAAATGTAGTCGAGACGAGCAACCCCTTCAACGCACTCAATAATTTTGCCAAGATAGCGAAGGTTGATGCCTCGACTGTGGAGCGCCTCCACCAGTCCCGTGCCGTCAATTGGTGCAATTGATTGGTGTGTGCAGTCACGAATGAAGAGTGGAATTTGTTGGGCTAGCAAGAACTCGGCAGCACTAGACACCTTAAGAGAGGAAAAAACTGCAAGAATTATTTTACAAAGAGAAAGTGCAAATCTAACCATTTTCTTTTGAGCATCAATATCTTCCTCTGGTGCATGAGTGACAGTCTTGCAATAGCAATCGGGATTGAAGCGGATATCAAATTCATACGTGCTGAAGGACCCAAGCATTCGGGTTGCTTCAGCAACCACCTAGAAATATATTTTTAATGAAAACTTTTTTGGCTAAATGTGATGTTTTTTACGGACAGAAATCATCATGTGGCATTACGCACGCCTTTTTGTTTCAGTCTAAGCTAATAGTTTCAATATTAGCACCAAACGTTAGCACCGACAACAATCTTTGGACAAAAACCACCCTGCCCAGCAAGAAAAAATGGTCAAAGTGCAAAAAAACACTTCTTCAGCTAAAAAATGGAAAAATTTAACCCAAAAAATATAAAATTTGCCCCAGAGTCCACATTGAATGTCAAAAGAGTGCGGGACTTTTTGTTTTTCATCAATCTATATCTCGATTTTTTGCAAGTCAAATAAAGAAGATTGGGCCGGGATTTACAAGTCCGGCGCAGTCTTCTTTATTATACGTATCATTTGACTGGCAAAACGTTTAGATTTTTGCGTGTAGAAGGAATAATTACCCATTCATTACTGTGAAAGACAATGAGAAATTTTTCTTGCAATGTTTGTTTTAGGAGAATCAAAAAGACGCCAACCTTATTGCTCAACTCCTCAGTGTCTAAGTCTTTGGTAGAGAAATCCTCTTCGCTGCTCTTAGCTTCTATTTCGAGTTGCTTAAGCTGATTCTCCACCACTTCGTTAGCTCCTTCTTTGAATATTTTCTCTACTGAAGTAATTGCTTTTATCATCTCTTCTTCATCCACTTTATTGTCTGGCAACGCTTCTTCTTCATTCTTTTCATCCTTCTCAGCAATCTGAAAACACTCGCTCAAAATTTTTAAATGATATATAGAAAAAACTTTTTTAGCCGACTGTTTTTCGTTGCAATTGTTTTCTTTGTTTACCAAACAGTGTTTTTGAACCAAGGAGGACACAATTCGCATAAAAGTCATGTAACGGAAACTAAAAAACGGCGATGTTAAGCTTATATTGCAGTGGAATCGGGCAAAATTTACTCCACAAAGGCATCGATGAGCTCTTGTCGTAGAGTCACAAGTTTATGTTTGAAAGCACGCGGGAACCCGTTCTTCTTGCATAGCTCAGTCACTTCCCCTTCCTCCAAAAAGTTGACATCAGGAGGGAAAGTTCGCAGCAAGTCCAGCAAGTAGTAGCGTCCATCATTCCCAATTATTCCCTTGCTCTCTGAAAATGCCTTGAAGTTCACGATGGGAAATTCTACCAAAAAAAACCAACCATAGGAAGTGAATAGCTTTACGAACTTGCCTTCCTCCTTGCCATTCCAAACTCTGTGTGGAGCGATTTTGAGCTGCTTGGCCGATTGAGCAAGAAATTCTTCATAAGCTTCTGAACCCACCACAGTTTTACCAGAGTCGAAAGAACCGTAGACCACTGACTCTTCTTGATCCCGTTCCAAAATGCCCGGTATTATAGACTGGGCGGTGAGGCGATAGCCCTACATAACAGCCGTGAAATATAAAAGGTGATTAAGAAAAGGCAGATACCTTGTAATCCACAATAGCCATTCCCAAAGTATGTAATTTGGCATGGTCCAATGCAGCATAAGCTTTCACTGCATTTAAGTCGGCTGTGGTGGCAGCAAAGGCAGCGGCGTCTCCCCCCATGTCCTGGAATGAAATTACGCACTAAATTTCCAAGCAGAAAGTTGCCGGATAGCCCACCTTGTAGTGATCTTTGACATCAAAACCAAGTGAGAAGAAGATATTGTTCCAGATATACATGTGCGTCTTCGGGTCGTCCATTGCGTTGATGGTAAGCACACTAGCAGTAAAGGAACACAAATTTACAATAAAATAGTATAATATTTCAACATACTTCCCATCCACAATGTTCATGGCACCTTTGACTGAAGCAGCCAGGAAATCAGAATGCACCTTGAACTTGGCTCGATCTAAATTTCATAAGGAACTTGAACAGCCAAATATCAAAAGTACCTCGACAAATGCGTTCAGTAAAGGTAGTTCGAGGCATATCCTAAAGTGAATACAAATGAATGATACAGAGGAAACAAAGAGTAAGAAACAGGGGTGACAATCCGCCTTCAGGGTGAATTTCCAATAAGGATATTCAAATAAAAGGTAATTGAGGCCGCAAAACAGGCGCTTTAAATAGAAATACATGGTCAAGAAATTAAGGTCTCTAATCGAAATTTTAGCATTTCCCAGCTTAAATAAATAAAAAAGTTTGGGGTTTGAGCAATTGTCTATCTCTTCGCTACCACCTTTAATCACAAAATAAAATACCATAGTTGTCTGAAGCTCTTCATTCCAATCTCTCACTTGACCTAAAATTAAAAATTCAAGCAACCATTAATGGGGAAAGAGGAAGGGGCTTGTCAGGTGAAAAAAAGATGGTGGTTGGACTCTTCGTGATAATTTTTGAAGAATTTTTTTATTTTAACATTGAGTAAAAAACTCTCTATACGAAAAATGGGTGCGTTTTTTGCCTCGGTCCCTCTATTGTTTTAGAGCCTTCTAAGCATTTCTAACACACTAAAAAGTTAAAAAAAGAGTTTCAGAGTCTGCTTTCAAGTAATTTACGTCTCAGATTCCGCCTGTGCCCCCTTCTGGAGCGCAGGAGGCTTAAGAAATCAGAGAAGCGCGCGCAAACTTACTCACGATAAAAATAAGAGCCATTTTTGGTAGCAAACAAAACTTCTGAGTTTGAGAAACAAAGCCGAAAAATAAATTTTTGACAAAAAAAAATGTCAGAAATGGTGTTCGCCAATTAAAAATCTGCGTTCTGTCATTTCAGGGTCTAAACGCACAAAAGAGTGGTTCAAATCGGGTATTAAAAGCCTAGCCATATTTTATTTTAGAATTAATTAAAAGTTTTTTTCAAAAATATTAAAAAAATTGACCCCATGTCGTATAAGATCAAAGTTTTAAGCCCCTACCTGGGACATGATCTTCTAGCCCGATTCTATGAGGTTGCGTCAGATCATCTAAACCAAAATTAGAAAAAAAGGAAGAAGACAAAAGGTCAAAACTATAGACCTGCTCGAATTTGATCCTGAGTATGACTAAAATTCAACAAAATTATTTTAGTACAATTCAACCCAACTGGCTTACTCAATTTGCGGCACAATCCAGGAATATGTCTGATAAGGTGTTGGAAGACGTTCATATACGTGTTTCTCACCACGCATCTTTAAAATTTGTGGAAAGACTCGACGAAATTGAGGACTAAGCTCTGACAACAAATCGAATAAACTGTGGAAAATGCCTCTGCTGTATGCACTTGATGGATCTGGATTGAAAACATCATCGCTACTGCAGTTGACGTAGAAACCTTGAAACCACATTTTTTATATTATTGGGTTGAGTAATATTAACGATCGTTTTATTTGCGCGCGTTTATTTTCATACCATTGGTGTTTTGTTTAGATTTTTTCCCATATTAATATTCCTCACTATTTAGTTGATTAAAAATGGCTGTATGTAGTTTCACCCCTCAAATTAATCATTTATCCCGTCAAAATAGATTGGGCCATTTTAAATTGGGCCAATTCAAATTGGGGCAATGTTTAGGGCAATGAAACTGTTTAGAGAATCTTTTTTTTCAAAAAGCTGAAAACAGCCGGCTTTTTTCATGAAATCCGGGTCGACAGCGTGAAAAAGAAGTCATTTCTTGCTCCCGACAAGTCTGGGGGGATTCTATACACAAGCCGCAATTCTTGACAAAAACATGTATTTTGCAAAAAGATACCTCTGGAACAGCAAGTGATGTGAAACCTCCTGTCTTCCATTGTGTCCACAAACAAATATAAAATGTCGCCCTAAAGAGACTTTGGAGCTTTGAAAGTAGATTTAATGGAAGACTAGAAACTGCACACCTTCAATTTTCGAGGCCCTAAAATAAAGATAATTATGCATTGTAAAATATTAAAAAGTGCTACCTGGAGGTGGATTGAAAGGAGAAAAGGCAAGAAACTTTATGGCTGATAGTTTTGTATTTTGAGCAGCTGCGGGCATGAGAGATTTGAGAGGCACTGAGTCCTTGAACCCAGGCTGTATATACTCTGGCGGCAGACAGTCCACATCACTTTTCATGTCAGCACGGGCTCTTTTCACTAAATGAAAGGGAGTGTTATTAAAAAAAGTTAAATTTGGTGTGAAGAAGAGAACACACCTTCTTCAGTGTGAGTGATGGCCGAGAGAAAAGTGAACGAGGCGAAATCTACACCATTTACGGAGTCAGATCTGTCCAGGCTTCGCAGAATCTCACTAAAAAATGTTTGCTTATATGATATACCGTAAAACCTCTTTTAATACCTCCGGGGGTATTATTTTTCAATACCCCTCCAGAGGGGGGGGTATTATTAGAGGGGGTGGTATTATTAGAGGGGGGCTTATTATTTTTCAACGTTTCAATGAGCCTTAATTTGGTCAAAAGATTAAGAGAAAAAGAAATTTCCTCAAATCAGCTCAAATCAGCAGCCATTTCAAATTTTTTTCTCTAAATTGTTAAACTCTTCCATCATTCACCCACTATCATCTTCAGCCCCCTTTTCAGGCTGAAGATGTCCCTAAGCA
>BBSZ01009675.1:0-32812 GCA_000981365.1 Subanguina moxae
AGCAATCAATAAACAAGAGAAATGTAAAACAATTTTTGGTTTCCCCGTTTGGGCAGAGGCACTTGACACAATCTAGAACCAACAACCAACTGCCTTTCGCTTCATCTTAAAAAAAAATTTTAAGGCCAAATGTGATACGAATAGAATACTACAAAGCTGGTGCAAAACTGACTGTAACAGAAGTGTATTTACGGGTAAAAAAAGGTTGCTTGAACAAAAGCTGATATTCTGCAAAAAATGCCATGCAGCCGATTTTTTTCAAAAAAATCAGAAACAGAAATCAGAAATCAGAACGTCAAAAAAGTCAGAAAACCAGAAAATCAGAACCAGAAATCAGAAATCGGCTCCGTCCCTGAGTACGCATCCTTGTTTTCCATTGGTTTTTTTTTAGTTATTCACTTGTCACGTAATTTTTTGATGGGTTGCAAATTTATGTAATATATCTTTGATGATCTTATTCTTCCAAGGGGTTAGTGGTAAAATACGAGCTGGAACTGATAGCTGGACGACATTTTCCCAACAATCTAACGATTAACCTAGCAGCCACTGAAATATGGTAAAAACAATATCTTAATTTCCAGGATGGGCAACAAATTTCGAGACACTTTAAGCTGGTTCTACACCAGCTATCTGCCCTCCTACCGCTGCCTGAAGACTGCATTCGACGAAGCGGCTTTAGTGGACATCGGGGGGCATATAGTCTTGTGCGAGCAGCAGCTATCCAATGTGACTGTCCAGGATCTGGTTGAGAGAATCACTTCCAGCATGACCGTAACTCCCATCAAAGTCCTGCCTAAAATTCTGGTCGTCAAATCCAAAGACAAGTTCCGGGTGGAATGCCTCAAATACAGCAAATTGGGCGAAAGGTTTGATTGGAAATTTGTTTTTTTTTCTCATTTTTACTGATCTTGTTGGTTTTTAGTCTTTATTTTCCGAGTGCCGGCGTTGAGATCAACAAATTTAAAAACGACTTGGTCTATTTTTCGGACGATAAATCCTTTGCCATCATGAAGACTATGGATTCAGCTGTTCAAATGGCTAGAGCACTTCTGAAGGACAAGTAGGTATTTTGTTTGCATGCATCAACCATTGCTGTTGGTGCCCACCTAATTCATTTTGACTATATAAGACAAAATTCCGAAGAAAAGTCGTGATATTGAGTAGATTTTATTTTATTTATTTTTTCTTGACTTAAATTCCCCCCGGTGTGGAGTGACTCTACTGCGCTAAGTTAATAAATAAAAGTACAGGGAACCGCTTTCGATTGTCCAGAAAGTTCACGAAGATCCTTACTATTTCGAATCTGAAGGAGGGTGGCATAGTCTTCAGTTAGTTTTTTCAAACTTCGAAATTCTAATGGTTCCAAAGCAATTTCTCTTTGTGCTCTCAAGCAAAACTAATGGTTGAATTTTTAGTGAAGCCATAGCCAAGAAAAAAGAGCACACCACAAAGCAGCAGTCTTTATCCCCTCCACCCTTTTCTTCAACAACCATCAGTCCAACAGCAGCTCCAGCTCGTGTCACTGCCTCCTGTTCTTCAGCCGCCAGCCAGCCACCTCAACCAGCTTGCATAGCCAAGAAAGCCCCTAGGAAAAATTCAATGAGCACCACAGGTGTCGACCACTCAAACTCTTGTTTAGTGGAGGTGCAGTATTTGGAAGACCCGCCTGTTTCCCAGTCGCTCCGAGGTCTGCGCACCTATGTTTTTCAAGTGATAGGCCATTCTGCTGACCAGTCTACTGAGAAGCTGGTTGACGTGGAATCTTTGGAAAGTCATCCTTCCAGTGTTTCCGTGACTGTTGACCCTTGCCAAGTCTCCTTGTCTATATTGACCAAAGAACTGCGAAAGGACTATCCTATGTACACCAAATATAGTCTCTGCTTTAAAGACACCAATGGAATTTTGATGGAACTGGTCAGTAACACAACCACTGAGTCTACTGAATTCTGGGCTCGTGTCAGAGATGTGGACTTCTACTTTGCTGACTTGGACGCTGAAAGATCTGAAAGCACTTATGATGATGTGAGTGAGTTTGAACAATGCTCGCCTCGGTTGGCTCCACTGGAATGTGAGGTGGAAGAACCAGCTGTGGGCATTGATCTGGACCGGTGGGACTTGCCTGAACTGCTAGCTGCAGCTATTCTCCTGCTCAGTAATAGATGTGAACTTCAGATTGCTAGGTGCTCTAATTAGGCTTTTAAGGTTAGGGGGGGGCCTCATTAATTTTGATATATTTACAGCATTACCAGTCCAAATTGTTTGGTTCGCTTGGGCCCTGAGCCAAACTCATATGAAGACTCGATGCACCGGTATACAAGGTAGAATATCTGTGTATACCCACATCCTCATCAGATAATTTGCTTAATTATAGTAAACATCACATAACAATGCATCATTTGGGCTTCTTTAAGTGTAGGAGGCGTCTCACCTGCTGTGGAATCGCGTTCGGCATCCATGGGCTGGCGTCTATTGGCCACATTTTGCAGGCCAAGTTTCCTGAAACTCCACATAAAAAGCATATATTTCGGCGACTCTATGGTCGACTGATTGAGCCTGTGGATGCTGGAGTGAATGGAGGCGGTGATGTGACTCCCGCTCTACAGCCCAATAGACTATCCGCTCATAGTTCTCTGGCGTAAGTTTTTACTATAGATGTGGTTTAAAATCTCATAGTTAATTAGAGATATGATGCGCAGAGCTAACTGTAGGCTTACAGTTAAAAAGTTTTACCGTAATTCGAGCAAGATTCTTGAAAAATAAATGCATTTAGAGCCTTTTTTGCCATAGTCTAGTAAGAAAAACATGGTAAAAGGGCAAAAAAAGGACGTAATCGAGTATACTCGAAACCCACTCTACTGTATTATACCCCTCCTCCCTAATGTATGAATATAAACCTACAGCTGACAGAATTAACTGTAGTTCTATAAGTGACCGTGTTAACTGTAATGTTACAGTTAATTCATAGAATTAACTTTGAGCTCACAGTTAACAAGGTTTACTCTTTTCCTATGCTTTCATAGAATTAACTATAAGCTCACAGTTAGTAGTACAGTTTACACAGTTTTGTCATTCAGCACCAAAGAGGCGCAAACCTTGGAGAAAATGGTTAACAATTGCCTGCCGAAGAATGGTGGAAACGACTTGTGCCGCGACGAAGCAGAGAAAATCTGCCAATTTCTGACAGCCCTGCACTTCACTCAACGCTACTACACAAAATTCGTCGGCTGTCTCTACAACGAGATCAGTGCTTAAAGAATTTTAGATTTAGGATTGTTGTTAAACTGGTTATAATTACGGGTACATCCTTGTTTTATGTTTTTGCTCATTTTTTCATATATGTATACGGAATTTTATATAAATTGTTTGTTAGACATTTATGAACACAAAATCTGGTCAACAGCTCTTTAGCTATAAGGAATAAAATGATATTTTGTGATATCTTCTGACAAAAATAGTCTATGGAATCAATAGATATATGGAAAAAGACTTTTGACAGGTCATCTATCCAAACTTTGGTCCACTTGGATATGAAGCCATTTTAATGTGGTTTTTGATACCTTACACATAGGAATTTATACCTAGGAAGCTCAAATTTTATTTTTAAAAGTTGTGAAACACCCAGGTTTGCAAAAATATCTGAAAAATCTGAGTTTGCAAGCAGAATTTCAAAAAAAAAAAAAGGCTTGGTTGATGGTATATGACCAAACATAGCCATAAACTCTGTTTTCAGCAGTTTTGGAGCCTAGCTCCTTCTCAACTTAGTCATTGGTCAACAACCAAGTCACTTTTGGTAATTCCTATTCCTCATATATTTTTGCACACTAGAGGTGTCTCAGACATTTTTTTTAATAAAAAATATGGATTGCTGAGTGGAAGTTCAAAAATTACATCAAAATGGGCGTACACCGAGCGGTTTTAGCGGTAGTTTATTTGTTCTCATGCTTGCCATAAATTTTTTTATAGAGTCATTGTATCGTTATTCTGGTTTGCAAGCAATCCAAATATATTTGCTTTTCTAAAAATTCCAAAAAGGCAATAAGCCTAGACTGGTAGAGCAAAAACAAAAGTTGAACATGTGGTCAACCATCGATTGATTTGCTTGCAGAGCAGGCAAAGGAACAAAGCAGACACGCGAATGAGTGGGAGAGCTAGCAAGAGCTTTGTCTGCCTGCTGTTCCAGTTTAATAGTAGTAGTAGGGACTTGCTTGCAAACCCAACACAAACTTGCTCTTAATACTCTTCAGCTATTAGGTTGTCCAAAAAGTAGGTGTAAATTTGAAATTTTCAGAAACAGCTTGGTCCCCCCTGTGCCTTTGCAAAGGCACAGGGGGGACCAAGCTGTTTTTGGAGCTTCCAAATTTGCACGTACTTTTTCGACAAGTTAATATATTTAACTAGTTTTGTAGGTCGACTGCGCTCATCACCTGTAGGAATGGGCCGAGAAAAGACTCCCAACGGCCAGGAGGTGCAGGGAGAACCGGCGGAAATCGACTGCATTGACAGGGGTATCCACACTTTTGGCCAACTCAATTTGAACTGTAGGAATGGATTTGGTGTTTTTGATTGTGAAGTAATTGGTGAATGTTTTAGTCGACAATGACCGTCTCACCAGACTCACTTTGAGCCACAATAAGCTGACTTCAGTGCCCGCCAATATCTCAGACTTGACCAGTCTGGAGAACTTGAATTTGTGGAATAACCACATTGAAGAGCTGCCAACCACTATTTCTGCCTTGCCCAACCTCAAAATACTGAATGTGGGGTGAGTTGGGTTTCGCACTTGAAGTCAATTTCTCAAAGCCCATGGTTCGCATATTGGCTTATTATCGGATGTGTGGATGCAACTTTCAACTTATTTTGCTTTGTAAATTGTTTATAAAATTTCAGAATGAATCGCCTGAACAAGCTGCCGCGGGGTTTTGGCTCGTTCGCCAAGCTGGAAATATTGGACCTGACTTACAACAACCTGAAGGAGCAATCCTTGCCTGGCAATTTCTTCTTCATCACTACTCTAAGAGCTCTGTACTTGGGGGACAATGACTTTGAGTCATTTCCCGAAGACATTAGTAATCTGCCGAATCTGCAAATACTCGTGCTCCGAGAGAATGACTTAATTGATCTGCCCAAACAGTTGGCTACTCTAAGCAAGCTCAAGGAACTGCACATACAGGTTATTCCATGGTTAAGCTAAATTTCAATCAGTGGAGCACATGAGAGGGCAAACTACACTCTCAAGTCATCAAAACTTTCGGCCATGCGGAGGTGGAAATAAAGCTGCTTAAGATTTTTTTTATGGTTCTCTGACGTGTTTTTGCTTCCAACCCATAAGTTGACAAGAAAAAGGAGTATTTCTTGGGAGGGATTGGAAAGGGAGGCGAAAAAAGCGAATTTTACTCTGCCAGATAAAGTAGAGTGGTCTAACACTTTCCCAATCAAAGTGCTCCATAAATATGATGCATTCTTAATTGTAATTCCTCTGCATCTTAATTAATTCCTGAAATTTTTGATTCAAACATCTTAAGGGCAACCGCCTCCAAGTGATCCCGCCAGAGCTAGGTGTTCTAAACTTAATTGACCCGAAAGACGTGAATGCCAAGACCCTGCGAGTTGAGAACAACCCATGGATCGGCCCCCTCAAGGAAGCATTGAATGTGGGAGGCATTGAGTCCTTCTGGAATTACATCAAGAGCGACAACTACAGACATCTCTATCAAGGCCATCCGCCAGGAATCGGATCTCCACCACCCAAACGCAACAAGGACAAGAAGATTAGTCGAGTAAAGGGCAGCGATGGTAGTCGGCAAGCAAATTGAGATCATAAAACGCTAGTATCACCACCTATTAATGCTCAGATCATGCGACTTTTGGCTGACCGACAACGCGTAACTTTGTTACTCCAAAACTGGCTAACCAGTAAATTAGCGAACCTGCAAACTGCATGAATCATGAGTCTCCGACATTAGGCTTCGTTCAAAAGCTTTTCAAAAGCCTAAGTATTTTTACAGTCAATGTATTTGATGGGTTTCATTACGTCGTAATTTTTGACAATAATCAAACTCACTGATAGTTTTTACTCTAGAATGTGCCATAGAAATGCCAAGCAGTTCGCGAATTTACAAGTTTTTGAGTTAAAAAGTTGTGTGCAGGCAGTCGGCTCAATCCTTTTATATAGAAGACTATAAACTGCACAAGCTATTTTGATTTTTGATAATAATGACAATAATAAAGTTGCTTTTACCATCCACATGTAGCATTGGCAGAAAAAGGTTTTTGCAAAAGGTGTGATTATAATCCAATCGAGTGTGAATATTTATGCTGTATCGGACACACATGTTTCTCTTGTCTTCGTCAATTATAGCTGGAAAATGTATGATGTTTTGTCATACCTTGTTTAAATTACCGCATTTACAGCACCGCCAATAAACAGTTGGCAGACATGCTATGGCAGAATTTGAACCGAGCTTAAATCTGCTTGACAAGCCTTGCAACATATCCCTGTTGCGATGGGCACCTTCTACTCTAAGCCCAAACCGCTGGTGATAGCACAATGCAGTATTCCCCCCTACTCCATCAAAGCTATTGGAAGTCGGCATTTTTTGTTGGCTGGGGGTGGAGGAGCTGCAAAGACGGGGATAAAGAATGAAATAGATGTGGGTAATTTTTACCGGCTTTTGTTTTTTTTTTAATTAGACTTGTTTAGCTGTACCTGCTCACCTACAACAACCAGTTGTCGGATGGGCCGACAGCTCAAAATAGGGCGAAACTGGTGCTACAAGCCAAACAAACTGGTCTAATTGACACAACTGCTTTTTGCAATATGAACATGGACGTGGTTGCACTGGATGCGGCTGAACAAGGTCGATATCTAATAGCTGCCGGTCAAGATGAGGTAATTCAGTGGACTACCGTATTTCCTCCAATAAACGCCCCTCAGCCCTAGTTCAAAATTGTAGTTTTGGCATTGAGTTTTTGACCTAGTTTTTCGTGAATCGCCTAAATGGCTGTGATCCAAAGCCTCAAAAACGATACTTATTGCTTGTTCAAAAGCCACAGACTGAGCACTTTTAGTACTGCACTCTATACCAAGTGAATGGCTTCAGTTTGAACCAGATTTCTGATGCAAACAACAACCACGCTGCTCTGTCATTCAATTTCCAAGCAGTTTGTAGATTGAAAACAGACGATAGCTTAAAAGATCCATATCAGGTTTTATCCAGCTTCCAAAGAGTCTGCCTACTCAACGTCCTTTCAGAAATGTGTCAAGCTCTACTTTTCCAAAGACACACTGTGGATGGCTACAGGTGGTGCGGATGGAAATGTGAGAGTGTGGAACGTCTCGTGGATATTTCAAGAAAAACTTGAGCTAGCGGAATCAACAGAAAACAACCAAAATGTCCTGCAGGACATAAAAGACCCACCAGAACTGGAAATCAACACTGGCAGTGAAATGGTGGACGGTGTGGATGTGTCCTATTGTGGCTCTGTGCTGGCTGCCATCTGCAACAAGCAGACCTCTTTCTATGACACTTCTAATGCTACTTTATTAATGGTGCTAAAAAACCCAGAGAAATTAGGGGACGCATTCAAGGTGAGTTCATTTTGTAGCCCCGTAAGGGGGCTTGAGGGATAGAGATGCGCGCAGAGGCTTACCTGTTGATGAACACGAGCTGGAGAAATAAATGCACTTCATTGGTAGGGGGTATGATACAGTAGAGTCAGAAATCCCTTAGAAGCAAAGATAGCCGACACAAAGATTTTATCCAACGATTTAGGCACGCTCCTAGTAGTTGAGATAGTCTCCATAACTGATCCTCTCATCGCGATTCATAAGCATATCAAGATGAAGACGAGAACTGGTGGAGAAACTTCCAGGTCCACGAATGATCTGGTTAGCGGCATGTAACTCCCTAAAATCAAAAGAGTGAAACAGTGGAATTTTCCGTCTAAATCTTCTTTCTTTACAGAAAATAAAGATTTTCCTGTCAGGGCAAAACGGTTTTAAACCATTGCACTCATGCAGACTTGCCTCAAAAGGATATGGACTCTACTGTATTATAAACCCCCCCCCCTTTCTATAAAGGATTATACCCGTTGACTTCAGATCCGTTCCCTCAAATTCTTGCCTCTGGACAAGACAGGCAAAAATGCCATCTTCATCGCTGCCTACAATCAACGTGTGCGCACCTCCAAAGAAATCTCTTATCTGGCTCTATGGGCCTATTGTAAGCAGGACAAGGCCTGTCATCTAATCTCCCTCAACAAGGCTTGCGATGAGGTAACCCATAAGTAAAACTAATAGGTCAAACTATACAACTTTGTCAAAACTGCAGACGGTCTCGTGCCTAGCCACCAGTGAGTGTGGCAACTACACCTGTGTCGGCACCATGAGCGGAAGTGTGGCCATTTTTGACACTCACAACCTCAAAAAGCCGTTGTATTGGCAGGCTGAAAGCCATGGTTCTTTTGTCACCTCTGTGGAGTTTCTGCCTCAACGCTCCTATGACTTCTCGTATGGCCGAATACAGCAAGAAGCTTGCAGCAATACAAGAGAGGCTACCAAGTATTTTTTGCCAGGTGTTTGTGCCAGTTCTAGAGCCCCAGTGATATCGTTGAGTGTGGACCAGGCTGTGCAATTGCACAGTGTGGAATATGCCAGTTTAAGTCAGTTTAGTGGAACTACGACTGGTCTGTTGTTAAAATCAGCAGCATGGAGTTTTGTGCTGTATTTGGTAGTCTGGATACTCCTTGTTTATTGACTGTGACTGATAAGGGTAGTGGTAACTGGCCGACCTTCAAAAATATCAAATAAGCCAAAAAAATTCTTTATTTTAACGTTCATTAACATAACAATTAGCTATCCGGTTCCAAAAATGAAAGAAGAAATTGTCTCTACAGAAATTCCTCTATATAACTGATTGAATATGTTCGAGAAGTCCCACATTCCTTCTTGTGTCGATGCTTTAGCTTCTGATGGAAAAAATAATAAAAAAACTTATAAAGAAACAAAAATCGAGGTCGGTCAACTGGCACTTAGGTTGTGATTCTTTCTTGTTTGTGAACAAAAGTGAAATTTATTGTCTTTTTCACATTTGCTGTTTGCTCCTAAATGAATTTTGTAAATAAATGAATTTTGTGCTCCGAGGGTAATCTGAAGAATTAGTACAGTCAACCTTCGTTAATCCGGCCCCTCGATTTTTCGACGCTCAGAGCCTGGTTCTTTGGGATGCTGGGTTATTGAGGGTCGACTGTCTACGGTTCAAAAGTTTTGTCGTGGTTTTAAAAATAGATGCTTAAAGTAAGAGGGCCGGATTGACAGACGGGCACGGCTTTTGGAAAAAGTTGTGACCACTCTAAAGTAGAAGAATTTTTTGACACAGCATTAGCAAGTGCTTTTTATTACAATCAAAACTAAAAACGTCGACAAAATTATCTCCTGAAATTAAGCAGCATTTCCATTGTCGGTCGACTGCTCGGAGCCAACCTTATGCATGATTTCAGTAATGCACTGCGACAATTCCACAATTCTTCCTGGGTATCTGCGGCCTATTCTTTTTAAGGCATCCACCACAAATTCAGCTGAAAACCATAAATTTCACCACAACACTACGAAAATGACATAACAAAGGCATGGCAATGTGTTGCAGTTTTTAAGTATTTTTACAATAATAATGATTGATGGGTTTCAGCTTGTGATTATGGTGTAATTTAATTATACAACCCATCGGCTAAGTTTTACCTATGCCCCTAATTATCACAGCAAAGCTCAGGATCAAGCGGAGCAAAGTGGGGTGGAAGATGTCGGCCAGCCTTTTGCAGATTACCGGGAATTCTCATTCGCCCCATTTTTTTTTTTTTGGCTTTAATAATAATTCTAGGATCTAAAGTCAGAAGGGAATGTCTGGTTTTAAAAAGTCCGTGAAAAAATATGATTCCACTGGATTGTAACCAGGCGTGTGACAGAAGTGCAATTTCGACTCTCTTGTATTGTATACAGTGATGCCGAAATTTCCAAAAAGTGCGTAACAATTAGGAGCGAAGTTCCATGGCAGCCCTGTTTATAGTCCCTGTTTTTTATATGAAATGAGCTCACAAAATCTTCTGATGCTGTTATCTTCCCGGACTGGATCCACTGTATTTTCAAACACTTTAGCCTCCTCTAAGTAATTTTCATTTATGACATCAGAAGGCACCAAATCTTCAGCAACAGCAGAAGGAGAAGCCGCTGATAGTGTGCAAGCACCTACTTGAACAGCTGATTCGCATTTTTCTGGTGCGCAATTCACACCAATTTGACTATGGACAAGCCTACTCTGATTCAGCTGGTCCTCTCCTTTTTCGCAGTTGTTCAGTATGGTTGGCACTGCGTTTGGCATAGGCACACTTGTCATTTGTGCGTGCTCTTGGTGCTGATTAGTGGCGTACATTGCCTTCAAGGTGGTGCTGTTTTTGTGATTCTTTCTTGGTTTCTTGAGTGTGGGTGTAGATGCTGGAGAATTAGTCTTGGACCCATTGGAACTTGACAGCCTTTTGCAACTCCTCTTGGCGCTAAATGTGAAAAAAACATAGGTAAAGATGGCACTACCACCGTGTTACAAGACCTGTTGAATAAGCTTTTAAATGTGAGAAGTGAGCCCAAACCTGTTTAGTTTCTTGCCGTCTTCTTCATTGAGCACAGTGTCAGTGAGAAATTTGAGGTGTTCAAACACAGGCCATTTGGGTAGTTCCACAGGTCTTCCGCTCACTTTATTTTTCAGCATTTCAAGCAAGTAGCCTTTGTAGCGCACTCGAAGGGCATTTATTTCATTTCTGATCTGTTTATCTGCAGAATTAATTAATTGAATTCAAATATAACATCTCAGGGCAAAGGCCATTTCTGAAAGTAAATAATCCTGCAGTAAAAGTTTGTCGATGGGTTTCGTTACTAACAATCTAATGGACCACATCCACTATATTCACTAAAGAAATCCGACGATACTCGGTTATGTCTGCGCCAATTCTCAAGCTCCCAAGCTTGGGGGCTTGGAGGTGAATAGATCTTTTATATGGATATTTTTTATACAGTCTTACAATCAAGTAGAGTTCCATGTTTTTGTTCAAAAAAGAGGAGTAAACTTACGTGTGTAGGAATTGCTCAGAGCTTCTTTAATAGCTGCTATCTCTAGGCGCCGTTTGGTAATAGAGCCGTGGGAGAACGGCTCAAGGTAGTCTGGATGGGTGGGACACCACAGCTGGGGGTGTAGCTGATATTGCTTGACCAGCTGGATGCGCGTCTCATTGGTCCAGTTAAGTTCGACAGGACCTTCTTCTAAATCCACCCTACAATTCTTAAGCTTTTTAAATTGATGCAAACCGGAACAGCAGTCTGACTCGTCTGACCGCTCCGTCAGATAAGACAAATCTCTCTTGCCCACTTTATTCTTGATAGGAGTGGTTGGGCTGCCGACCACCGGCTTCACGTCTTTCTGGTTAAATGGAGAAGCAGACATATTGCATTCAAACCTGATAAAACTGCTCCTTGGCTTCTGAACTGCCCATTGGAACTTTAAATTATCTGCCACTTTGATTAGATTGAAAAGGATTAGAGACGATAGGAAGAGAACCTTCTGGTTGATAACATTTTTCACTGTCCTTGTACAGCCCTTCTTTTTTATATAATTTAGCTGAGTAGTCCTCTTGTCAATGTCGCCCCTTAGTTGTCCCTTGCCCTCCTCTATACAGCCCTTCATTCCTCTAAATGATTGTTATATGGTCGATATGCCTATACAACGACAAGGGCCTGATGGACATGGAAGACGAGCCGGAGCCAGTCACATTTTCGAGAAATCTCTAAAGCTTCGCAACTCCACTAGTGCTGCTGAGACTTTGTACTACTGTATTATACGTATATATACCCCCCTCCCCTGCCCGTCCTCCACCCAAAGTTATTTGGGCTTATTTAGGTAGATTGAACTCTGAAAATTTTGCTCACCCGACTCTAGTCCAACAAATGGTTGGTTTGTTTGCCAGCTCTCCACTCAAACTATTTTGGCTTGTTGCAATCCTAGCAGCTTGTTGGCTGCCTACCTCTCAGCTTTTGTTTTGCTTCTAAAATTAGCTTGGTTAAGTTCACCCCTGCTCAATTGTTTTAAGAGACGTTTGCATACAAAAGTGGGTTGTAAATGTCCCCCTTTCTTGCTTCAAAAAAAATGAATGAGGCACAAATCATCTTCTGGTCGATTAACCTAGTACGTGGGTAGCATTAGCTCATCCTCCTCCTCCTATTTTTTTCCTCCTCATTCAGTCCAACTGGCATTTTAGAAGCAAGGTCGGGAGATATGTTGTTATTGGGCGGCAGATAAGATCTCTTTTCTTCGCCGACTTACTTGCCTCTTCCTTACAAGCGTGATCACTTTTGCTGGCTGTTGAAAAACCATTTTTCCGTACGAAAACATTTTCTTGTTTCTATTAACTGTTTCTAGGGGATTAAAGTAGCTTAGTTGTTAATGAGACATTTTCAGCGGCATTCGCATTACTGGGGGAAAGTTGGGCGCTGGTATTTGTGATCCAGCAGTCAAAACTTTTGTGCTTCTAGTGGAATCTCATCAAGGAATTAATCCTCCTGATTACTATAGTGCCGCCACCATGTTGCTTGCGAAGGGCGTCGCATCGACTCAAGTATTTAGTCTACGCAGGTCAATGATATGTGACGGCATAAACACATTGGTGATAATGTGTTATACCCCCTCCCCAGGTGTTTATACTCGTCTATTCCCTTAATTTGGATTGATTGCACACACACATTTGCCCCTACATTTGCTCCCTCTCTTTCGCTTATGGAGAAGTAAAAAAAGTCTAAGTGTTGACCGCTACCGACAAAAAATGGATCTTTTAGATGGGGGATCCTCCTCTCCTCCTCAAGCACCCAGTCCAACACCTTTTGCACACCCTTTTGTGCAGTTGTAACGTGGGTACAACTCCCTTTCCTCCTTCCTCCTCTGCCCAGCTGTGTTTTTGTGAAGGTGTTTTGTAGCCTTGTATTGTATGACTGCATGCAAGCTGTATGTCACACCTCTTGAGCGCGCAATTTCTCCGGCTTCATCTCTCTGTTTCTCTGCATAACTTGAGTTTAACGCCTACATTCTACTCCGAGCCATTCCTATGAAAACTTATACATTAGAAAGCTAATGAATGACCTCTTGGAGTCGCGGTTTATGTTAGAGTCAAATTTTGTGTAACCCATAGAAATATCCTAATTTTTGAAGATAAACCATTCAATGAAATCGTGAAAAAAAGACATCCGAAGTTCTCGCTCTTCTCTATCTATGCGGCGGTGCTGTTGCACTGAGCCTGGGTTGCCTCCTCTTTTGTTCTGATTTTCAGCTTTTGGTTAAACATTTCTCTGTTCTACCCAGGAAAAGGGCCAGTTTTTGTGTGTTTTGTCAATGTGAACAATTTTTACTACGCAATTCTTGGCCTATTATTGCTATTGAAGTGGAGACGGAAGATTTGGCCTTGTTTAACCCCTGCTTTTTTTTCTCCCTTCCCTACTTTTATTTTTATGTGTGTGTGTTGTGTAGAGGGACTTGACAGACCCAACAACCATAGTTGTTTTTGCTTTGCCCTGACTTGAAAACTTTTTCGTTTGTCTGCAGCCGGGATATAATCGATGGGTCTGCTGCTCATGCACTAGACAGCCATTAAAGCAGATGCGCAGGATTAAAACCAGCAAAATGGATTTCAAGTCCAGTCTTTTACTGCTAGTTTTGTTTTTGATCGTTCCCTACCTGAATTGTTTCACTTCCGCACATTCTGTTATTGTTTTTCAAGACACGCTTTTTGGCAGTTTAATTGACTTATTTTGATCTCTTATTTTTGTTGTGTAAACAATAGTTGTCTTTTTATGTTCACATTTTCTGGAAATTTCACTTCTGTGTCCTTCTTTGACACGACAATAAACACTTTTATGCGTGTCGTATTCCTCTCAATGGCAGTCCCTTGTTGATTCAAAATATGTGTCAGTTATATTATGTTTTTGACATCCATTTTGTCGGTGGCTCATGCGTACGTTATATGCCAAAATGTAGCTTGAGATTTTGGCTAAATTTGGTATACAATATGCCCAAGAGCCGCCATAAAAATAGAAGTCCAAAACACAAAGCCACAAGCATGTCTTTTTTGATCAAAATACGGTACAAAAAATAGGGCGGCTGGATTCCGCCTGTGAACAGTCTGCTTATTTCTTGATAGTCACTTAGCTTGGTTGCTAGTCACAAAAATAATCGGTTTCAAATTTGTGCTCACCCATTAAATTTATTACTGATAACGATAAGAAAAGGAAAAAGCCAAATAAATGTGGCGGCCGGAAGTCGAGCCTTATGCATCACGAAATTCGAACCAACTACCTAATGTATGAATTAATTAGATTGCATTCATTGATGGGTTTCATAAAGCTTGTCTATTTTTATTAACGAAACCTATTAATTAATTTTTGAGTAATTTTTATATATATTAATATGCTCGCTTGTTATGTGTATGGCTAAATTTCCGATGCTCTGCACTATTTCTTTAAAATCTTTATGCCTACCCCCAGGAATGGGTTGTGTCCTCAAACACCATCCAACCCCTCCTCATTAAATGTGACTGCTGCTGAATACATGCCTTATCCGCCCCTAGGCTATTTAGAAAACGATAAAGCGAGTCATTTTGGCCCTGTCTTTTTCGATTGTAAAGCTCCCTCTCGATTTTGAGTGCATATCTGGAGGTATATCTGCGTGCGTATCTGCAGCCAGAGACTAATTTGGGGGTCGCTTTGAAAAATAAGGCTGGGGAGCTTTAGTATAAAAAATGCAGCTTATATAAAAAACCATATGATACTGTTGTATTATTTGCAAATGTCTAAACTTCCTTGTTTATAGGCTCTTTTTCACTATAATCTGCATCCCATTCCACTAGATAATCCCGTAGCAGAATAAAAAACTAAACACTTGCTTGACAACGATAACAACTACGCAAATGGATGGTGAGTGTCTTAATAACTGAGTAGCCTATAAACCAACCACTCTCTTACCCTTTTTATGGCAAGACTTAAACTTCTTGCCTAGCCATAAATCGCCTAATGAACAGCCAATATTCAGAGTTGGCACTTAAATTCCTGTTGATTGGATTGGCTCTTGTGCTGGCTTTGTTTGTGGCTATTGGCACACTGATCTGTTGCTACCAACGACACAGGAGAAGACAAGTGCATATGGAAAAGGTGAATTTATTAGTGGGTTGTTATGAAAATGTTGTTTTTTCCCTGAAATATCAAATAATAAGCTTGTTTTCCTCTGTTCTTTTCTAGTATCACTTCTTTGCATGGGTCGCCTTGTTGTCTTAGCCTCTTCTAAGCACTTAGAACATGCGAAACACATATGTATAGGCTTGAGTTTAATAAGTTCTTACTCTTCCCTCTGTCTGTGATGTCGTTTTCTAGCTCTGACCTCTGGTAGTCTTCTCTTTTGATCTTATTTTCAGTCTTGGGTTAAGGCCAGGCCTTGCCTTAAGTCGTAAATCAGCGTATACCCTGTTTCACTTAGGTTTGGTGCCAACCTATGCCAGCTGATATAACCGAGTAGCGTCAAAATTTTATATGCAAAATTTAAGTTAATGATTGTCAATAATTAAGTTATTTTTAGGTAGGCATCTCCAATTCTGGTTTCAGCTCGCCTGAACTCAAGTTGAATGGCTCAGAGCAGAAGGAGGAGGTAAAGAATGGCTTTGCTCAGATATTCCATGGCAGCCCCACGACCCCCAAGAAGACATATGAAGCACCTCCAGCGGCCAGTCCTCAGCCCGCCCATGATGCCAACAACAACAAGCACAAGCTGGAGCAGCAGGATGAGGACGACTTGAGGAGTGTGATTGTGATCGATAACTATTCCCCAGTCAACAAACACCAAATTGAAGAGCTAACTGTGGAGGAGGAGAGAGGCCCACATGTGCTGCTGGTGAGTGCACAAGGCGAAAAATTGACTCTAAAGGACAGGTGAGTGCTATATTTTGGTGGAGGAGAGAATGATGGTGAAAAAATTAACTGCTTGTTTATTGAAGTGGTCAGTATTAGTAAATTTTCTACGCAACCGTCCAGCCCAACGCTTTCTTTGAAAGACCAATTCATTTAATGAGATTGATTATCAGAAAGAGGATCGTCTCTTTATACAATGCCTGGTACCTTTCTATCAACTCCCTCAAAAATTGATTGGCCTCTCTAGGTATACTGATCATATGAGAAGCATATGGCTGTAGTGAACTATACTGCACCTTTCCGCCAAGAATGCCACACAGCCTCCCCTCCCCCACCCCTATATGATCGACCTAACCAGCTTGTGGGCTCCACAATTTCTCAAGCAATTGGTGATTATGCTATCTTTTTCGTAAATACGGAATTGAATAAGGTATGAAAATAGGAAGGAACGTAAATTCTGCCAGGAATTGTCAGAAATGATGTTTGTTCAACATTGTAAGGATTCTTCCGTTCTACAAAATGCAACCCAGGTCAAAATATTTTGTTTCCAAATGAAACACGTTTCCCAGTTAAAATCCCAGTTTTGAAAGGTTTGAATTCAAACTAACTTTTGTCTTGAGCGGAAACATCTAGCATGAGGGGTGGACAAATCAGAATGGATATTAAGAATAAATATTAAAAATTATTGTTTTTAATTCTGTGGCTGCCTTTAATTTTTGATGTCTCCGATTATAAAAGTTAGTAGATAGCATACTTTTCATAATTGTAAGCCGGCTCAAATCTATCCAGCACAAGGCCGTGCCTTTTCTTTTATCGGTAAATCCGATATGTCTAGTACTACCTCTAGTTCTAGTTTAGTTTCTAAGCCAGTTCCACCGCTTTTACTGGTAGCACCGGGTGGTTTCGATCCACCGACCTCTGGGTTATGGGCCCAGCACGCTCCCACTGCGCAATTGGTGATTATGCTATCTTTTTCGTAAATACGGAATTGAATAAGGTATGAAAATAGGAAGGAACGTGAATTCTGCCAGAAATTGTCAGAAATGATGTTTGTTCAACATGAGAAAGTCCTCAACGTGTTTAGCTCGCGGAAGAGGTGAAAGAAAAATATATATATAAAGGCGTTTATCGAGGGTTGACTGTACCATTTTACAGACCATTCAAAATCAATGAACTGCCAGATTTGGTGGAAGAAGAAGCGGCAGTGGAAGGGTGGTATGAAAAGCGAGAGAATGTGCTCGAAGATTTGCCGAAAGACAGTCCTTTGAACATGCGCAAATTCCCCAATAAAATGGAGCGGTTGCAAGAGAATGAAAATGAGATGCTCTACTATGAATTTGATGTAAGTTTTTTTTTGGCTGACCAACATCATCTGCTATGTCTGTAACCCGAAAACATGCGAACTCCTAAAACTTATGTCGGCGAGTTCGCAAGTTTTTGGTTTAGAAAGTTTGAGGGTGTTGGCCAGCCGTCAACTTAGAGTCATACAACCTCCAATTTAGATACTCAATCAAGAGGCAATGACCTCTTTGAAGCCTCGGTCTACTACAGCCGAGTTGAATGAGAACATCCGCAAGAATAGGTTCTATGACATACTGCCTTGTGAGTGGTCTCTCAAACTTTTGCTTCAAAGTAACTCTTATTCTCGTTCAGATGACTTTAATAGAGTAAAGCTGAAGAATAGGCCCAAGAGTGACTATATCAATGCGAGCTATATAAATGTGAGTGATAACTGGTGGCTGGTGGAAAATAAGAGCTTTTGAATAGTTAATCGAATAGAGTCAGCAGTTTTGTCGTTGCTAAAAATTCAATCTTTTTTTTTTGAAATGGCCAACAGATATTTTATTTTTATAGGAGCTGTATCCTGTCCAGGCATGCAAGAATACAAACTTTAAGCGCGGGGTTTTAGATTCACTTCTTGTTCCTTTGGCACAATTCAAAAGCCCGCGTTCAAAATTTGGATTCTTGTGCGTCTGGAGATGACATACACCATCTAAATTTACAATCTCTTCTCAGACAGATGATGGCACTCTAACCTACATAGCTGCTCAAGGACCAATTGGTGAGCCGGAAGCAGCAGATGGTAGAAGAATGAATACTGTAGAAGACTTCTGGCAAATGATTTGGCAAGAGAACATTGAAACAATAGTGATGCTCACACAGTGTGTTGAAGGGGTTCGCCACAAATGTGCTGTATACTGGCCGGAAAACGCTGGAGAAAGCATTTCTGTTGGTGAAAACTTCAAAATCCATCTCTACTGCATTACAGAGGATGAGATTTGTTTGCAACGAGAGTTGTGGCTGCAGTATGGAGAGCAGAAAAGGAAGGTAGATTTTTTAAGATTTAAAAATACCTGGAATCGAACTTACCGTATTTCCTCTAATTAACGCTAGAGGAAATACGGTATTTTTTGCTCCATTTCAATTATTTTTTTGTTTTTTTTCCAAAAGTATATTTGTCTAAGATGCTTTTTCTCAGATCCTCCAATGGCACTACAAGGAATGGAGAGATGCAGCCGGTCCTCAGGATGCTGAGAATCTACTTAGCTTTATGGAAAGTGTAAGGGCTCAGACAAGAACTTTAGAGAGACAAAGACCCTTGTTAGTTCACTGCAGGTAAAAAATTTCGAAAATCATCGAAATCTTTAAAATTTGACTTATAGTGCGGGAGTAGGTAGAACAGGCGTTTACATCGCATTGGATGTATTGCTACAACAGCTGCTGAGAGAAAGCTTGATCGACATTTTTGAAACAGTCTCAAAGCTGAGGGAGTCTAGGACGAACATGGTGCAGAACTGTGAGCAATACTTAACAATCTATGAGGTGGTCGCACTAGCAATTAGAAGGCGGTCAAGGACGAGTGGATGATCAGACAAAAGCTTTCAATAAGTACTTAATGACAGAACTATAAAATGATTAATAAATATATTGACTAATTGAAAGAGAACCATTTGTTTTAAAATTGTGAAAACTACGGCTGCACAGGTGCCAAACAAGCGATCCACAAGGGAAATGAAGTGCCAAATCCTCTGACAATTACAAAATTGAATTTGGGAAGTTAGAAAATGAAAAACTTTTCCCTCAACTTAAGCATCCAATGATTGGCTTAGGACTTGCCCGCTTCGCGTAAAATCACCAACGCGAGATACATGAGTGGAAAAAGTTAGGACGGAGAGATCACCGGAAGGATCTTCCAACAAATTTTGGGCGGAAGGGAGGTAAAAACGAGACAAAAGGCATTTTTGTTGTAAGGAATTTTGACGGAACATGTAAATTGCACAGAGGCAAGAACAAAAAAAAGTGCAAACCCATTGGTATCAAGCAGCATGGGAGGAAGAACAAACCAAAGTGAGATCTCGTCCTGAAATCTCTCTAGTCTAGTAAAGTAAAACGCGCACTTTGACTTCAGTAAACATTTTATTGTGTTCACAACAAGTCAACAATAATATTGGGCTAGTTCTAAACAACAACTACGATCATTGTTCATTGGATGCTGAAACTTTTTCTGCAGGCTTTCCCTTTCCAGCAATTTTCTTTTTCTCTTGCTTCTTGTTCACATTCCCCGGTTTCTTCCACTTATATTTATACGAAATGTCTTTACGTTTGGGAGCATGTCTTTGCATCTTTTTCTTTTGACGCCTGAAAAAGGTGTGGCTGCAACAATCATTAAGAGCTGGAAAAAATCACTTACTTCGATACCTTGTTCAATTTCAGCAAATACTCAGCTACCTTGAAGCCAGCCTGGTGGATGACTGTAGCAATTGGTCTAACGATGTTCATATCAGACTCAGTGAAATAGGTGATAGCTCTGCCGCTCCGCCCAGCTCTCCCTGTCCTTCCCACACGATGAATATAGCTTACAATAGAAGTAGGAAGATCAAAATTGATGACTAGATTCACATTTGTAAAGTCAAGCCCCCGGCCTAGGATTTCAGTGCAAACCAGAATCGACAATTCACCAGCACGAAACTTCTTGATTGCTACGTTGCACTGAAAATTTTACGTCAAAGCACCCCAAACAATATTAAGTCGTCTTAATAACCAACCTCTTCTTCCGACACTTCACTAGATACAATCCCCATATGGACATCTTTGAAATTAGATTTCAGTTCCAAATATAGTTGAGTGGCGCGATCCTTGCTCTGAATTGGTGACCAGAGTTAATTATCGCATTCTTCCAATCATATAAAATGCCCTCACCTGAACAAAAATCAGTGCAGGAGGCTCAAATCCGGTACGTATAAGTTGTTTGATTGCAGACACCTTCCCTTGTTCCCAGCCAGCAAAGACGAGTTCCTGTTGAACTGAAGAATTGGCACTGTTCCTGTAACAAAGTGGTAACCAATTGAAGAAAAGAAAAGCTATACCTTGCTCCAATGCAAACCATAGCCACATCCACAAGATTTTGATTGCACCACTCCTCTACCTCATAGGAGAAAGTAGCACTGAAAAAAGCTCGTCGAGTTGACTTCCCACTGCAGTAATTGATTATCTTGGTCAGCTGAAAGTAATAGGTAAATCAAATGTCTAAAAACCGCTAAATCCATACTTGTTGCCTAAAACTCTGGTCTCCCTCAGTCACATCGAAAATCCTGTCACTTTCATCAACAACTAGCCATCTGAGATCTTTTAACAGCTTCTTGCTTCTCACTTCCTCTAACGCATCCAAAGCAAAGATCAAACGATTAGGAGTTGTGACCAAAATATTACCTAGCAGCACATAATATCAAGTGAGCTATGGAAAACAAAATAAGAACTCACAATCTTCGCTTATTTCTTTTTCCAAATATTGGCAGTGAATCGGAAAGCCTTCGCAGAAATTGGTAAAGCATTCAAAAGTCTGAAAAAAAAGCGGTGTAAATGCTAGGAACAAATTGTTGAGCCTTGACCTGTCTGGCTAAAATTTTGGTTGGCTCAAGAACAATGGACACCAAACGCGAGCATGACTGAAGCTTCTTCTTCTCCCAAAATTTGACAGCTTTTATGGCTTTAAGAATGACTGGAATAGCGAAGGCCAGCGTCTTTCCCGAACCTAGAAATAAATTATCGGTATTGTAGAAGGATGATACCGTATTTCTTCTATTAAAGCTTCAAAGCACTGCTATTCAATCCCCGGAAATCGGGGCTTTTGGGTCAATGTCCTAGTGTATGGGCGTTTAACCAAAAAAAAAAGGCTGAACCTGTATAGCTCGGAGAGCTAAGAAAATGAAAAAAAAGGTAAAATATTTTTTCCTACTCAAGATATGAGTCGTCAAAGTGGTTAAGGAAGTTTATTAGAGGAAATCCGGTGAGTGAACAAAAGAGTTACCCGTAGGAGCACTTGCCAGAAGATCCCTTTTCTCTAGCATGATAGGAATGGACTGCATCTGGATAGGTGTTGGCACTGTGATGTTGTATGATTTATGGAGATTCTCAACTAGCTGAGTGGGTAGATTGAGATCGGAAAATTCGATAAATGGATTTGGCACTTCATTTCCCCAAGTGAAAATTTTGTTGAGCTTCCGAACCTGGTTTATCTGAAAATGCAGACAGTTGAAAGAAGCGTTTAATTAACTATCTCTCCCTGAGTTCTTCAACCGCCAGTTCTCGACCGGTGATTCCTCAACCGGTAAGTTCAATCGGTAAGCTCAACCGGTAAGTTAAGAAGAAAATACCAACTTAAATTAGAGAAAAGAAACTTTTGTTTACGTTCTTACTGTTGTTTAAGTGACATTAAAAGACATATTATTCATTAATGGCTCACATTGGGCCCGCCTGAGGCGGACCACCCGCTCGTCGCCGCGCTGCTTGATTTAGACATTGTAGTCAAACTAATTGTGTCGATTAACTACTCGGTTGAAGAACAACGGGTTGAAGAATTACCGGTTGAGAACTTTCCAGCCGAGAACAAGCGGTTGAAGAACTCGGGTAGAGCCAACTATGGGAGAAAATACCCTTTCAACATTTTCTTGCCTAGTTGCTTCCAACAGTGACTCATTTTCTTCAAACTTATTCTTCTTAGCTTGATCCCGTTCGGAGAAAACTTGAATGCCTAAAATTTTATGAGATTGACCAAATGGAAAAGTTAAAATAACTAGAACAAAAACACAACCTCCATTACTTTCTTTAGCTATGTTCTCCTGTTCTCGACGACGCTTTCTTTTAGTTTTAGTTGATGGTGGATCTGGCAGAAGTCGAACTGGAAGCGAAGAGCTTGATTTGTCCACATTTTTGTCGGATTCACGAATAACTGGTTTGACCCCTAGTTTTAGCTGCTTGTAGATACGTTCAAAGCTTTGCATGATTGACTGAAAAAAAGTTCAATAAATTAGCGGTAGAGTGACAATTTTAGCGGTAGAGTAAGTTAGCGGTAGAGTGACAATTTTTTAAGGACACGACATAGGCAGGTCGTAAAGTCCATTGGACTGTTTTACATTGTTAATCTACCAGCAAAAAAAACTAATCAAATTCTTTGAACACAATGCCAGACGGCTATTGAATCTCCGTGTGTCCTCTGTCATTCTCGAAAGCCTTTTTTTTTACCAAAAGGCGTCGGAATATCTTTAACACAATCATGGAGCATAATTTATGGTTAGGTTTGTCACCTAGAGTTGTTCAACCCTCGAACTTTTCAAGTTTGATACACAACTTAAGCCTTAGCATTTTCCGATTCAAGGATCTTATCAATTATGCTCGGCTTTTGCTCGATTAACAAAATTCATTATTTTATTGATCACGTTAGACAAATAAAAAATCAACAATGATTTTACATGAGATTATTAGTCATCTGTCAGTCTTTATCCTCCATCGCTTCTAAGGCACTCTTAAAATCTTCTTTAAATCGAAAAATTCCAAATGATTCGGCAAATGGATTAAGTTGGCAGTCTTCAAAGATAGCTTCTTCGTCGCACTCTTCATTTGGCATTGCTTCCACCACTTCAGGCCATCTTTCTAGAGCCAAACTCCAGCTTATCTCACTGTTCAAATTGGTCAGCCTTCCATTCTCCCAAATATAAGGTTTCAATGCAATGGATGCCTGCAAGTGGACAACTTAGCTACTCAGACTTATTTAAAAAACGTACGTATTCTCTGATGGTGACTTCTTCATCCTTCAACCTCAAAACAGCAATTTTTAGCAACAATTCATCTAAAAGTGGACCATTTGGCAATCATATGAAAATTTTAAAAGTAAATACTTTGTTTAACTCTAAGCATTTTTTCCACTACTTGTAGTGCTTCAAGTCGGATTTCATCGTGTGGATCTTGCAAGCAGGTTTTCAAGAATTGAACACAATCTTCTGAACACACACAAGTATTCAAGTGTAAGAGGATTCTATATAGCTGGAGTTTGATGGAAGCGCTAAAACATTTTTTTATAAATTTCTAATCATGACCAAAAAAAAGCAAGAAAACTGTCAACTTTCTAACAAAATGAGCAGCCGAGAGTCTCTGCATAATCGACTGGTTCAACAACTCTAGTTTTTCATGTTCTACACTGCTTATTATATGCTCCACTTCTCTAGCCATCAATAGAACTATCTAAAAACAGGATTTTGGTTTGTTGTAAATCGTTGGCAACAAGAAACCGACTATATTAATTGCGACTGCATCAGAGCCCATAAAAAAGTGTAGTAAATGAAACACATCGACACTACCGGAATATAACCACCACCCCTACTATCAGTAAATTTAAAAGTTCAGAAAGAAGGGCTACTCTTTTTTAACTCTCATACAGCCTTCTACTTACATATTTGAGGTCTTGTTCCTCCTCAAGGCTGCAGAAATCCGCTAATAAATCATCTAATATAGAATTGTCTTCGATGCAAAATTGTTTCAGAAAAACAGCTCTGTAGAAGGCACGTCTAACGTTGGCATCTTTTTTGAACTTCAACCAAAAACATTGGGATTTAGCCAACAGAGAAGCTAGAGGGCGAATAGAACAACTCCAAGTGTTTAAGACTGGTTCACAGTTTTCTTGGAACGACGGAACAAGGTTTGAAAGGATTGCTTGTCGTGTCTCATTATCTCCTACTTGGAAAATGAGAGAGAGCAAGGAGGCACGGCACATGTCTGGCCTAAAATATGAATAATTGGTAAAATTCATAGTAAATTGGATTCTAACTCACAAATCAGAAACACATCTTTCTTTTATCAAGTCCTTTATTACGTTTTGACACAATTGCGCTAGTGAAATGTGTCTGAGTAGACCGAGTTCTTCTGCAAGATGGATCTAAATATATATTGCGGGTAAAATTTTCAACATTTTAAAGCCGACTCGGTGCTGACTAGTAGTAAAAAGTAAGGGCCTGTATTTCCCCCAAAAAGTGTTTACTTGATTCAAAGTCGTGTTCTTGATATTATTATTTTTACCTACTTTTTTCAGGCTAGTCTCAGGCAAATTAAAACTAAAATTGTGGCTGAAACAATGCTAAAATTTGGTCGTTAACTTGCTCGAGAGCTGTCTGAAAAAAACAGGTCAGAAACACTATAACAAGAACACGACTTTAGGTAAGCTACTACGCCCTGCGTAGGTCTCTAACCCCCAACCATTTTCATTTTTTAAATGAAAGTAACTAAAATTTTTAGACATCCTATATTTTTAACTTTTTAGCTACCCATTTCCATGGAAAATGTAACTGCCCTCTTACCAAAATACCTTAAGCTAAGTTACCAAGGTTAAAGTCGAATCCAAGAAGTTGGGTGCTTTCCATCTATTGCTTTTGCCCTTTTTTAAAATCCACTCCACAACTTTTTGCAATTCAAATACTGAGGTAATGGAAAGAAGAGCAGCGGCACCCAATTCTCTCAGCTTCTGTAGCGGTACGAAAAAAATGATTTTGAGAAGAGGTGCAATAAAGGGCAATATTGACTGAGTGTGGCCATCGGTATGCAGGGTGGGGTATAGGTGAGTGAGCAGAATGAGCACTGGAAAAGCGTTCAGATGGCAGTTGCTAGAGTTGTTGAAGCTGGTGATTGAAGCATGCATGAGTGGGTAAAGCCGAGGATATCTGGGAAGAATGAGTTTTTAGATAACCAGGCAAATAGTAAGAAGATAAGGATTATACATCAAAAAAAACTCAGCAGATGACATTTTGCACTTCTGAAACAATAAAAAAAATTATCTTAAAAATAAAGGTTAAACGTTCTTATGTGGGGCTGGCCACAGTGAAAGACTGTCAGACCTGTTCCACATGAAGACCTCGCTGCACCGACTTGGAACTCCGAAAAGCTTTGGTTACAAGTACAGAGAAGAGCTGACAATGAGCGTTGCGAACAGCCCAAACAGAAGATGAGCAGCCCTGAAGACATACAATAAAGGCCTCTTGCATTCGACTACCTATCGAATCGGATTGCGTGTTATTGGAGAACAAAGCTTTCAGAACATTCACACAATGAACCCTGAAATTGAAGAAAAAAATTCAACTTGCACAAAAACCGCTTCCAAAAGGATGACTAACTCTCGTTCAGGACGCTCTACCATCTGACGGCAGGTGAGCAAAATATCAAGAGTGGAATGAAGAAGAGAAGCATCCTTAGAGCACGACTTCGGCTGAGTACTCAGCACAGACGAAATCAAGTGAGGCAAGCCAGCGCTTCGTCGCGTAGAACAAAGATTATGCTTATCTGAAAATACACTTACCATAGAAGAACTCAAATAGTCACCCTTTAAAATTCTTAAACACTTCTGGCTCGCTTTTCGGACGGTCGGCACACCCTATGGAAAGATTTCGTACTAGTTCTAGCAAAAATATAAAAGAAATGTGCGCAACTCTCATCATTTCTGAAAATCGATGAAAACAGCACAAACCACACCGAAGACAGATTTTTCACGATGAAGTAAACCTTCCATGATAGCGCGACACTTATACGATAGCTTCCCTTTCGCCTTAATTTTTTTTGTTAATATCCCTCCCACTATCAATTTCACGGGAGGGAGGCCAACCCTAGTTACAACCATAGGAGGAGCTATAAAACAACAGTACCCAGAATCGATACACCCCGTAAAGATGAAAGCTTCCGGCAAAAGAACCGAAATTAGGTATATCAGTCATGCAGTCAGATTATAAGAGCATTTATCACCACAGAGCTGTCTGATGGGTAAACGGCGGTTACTCATAAAATCATCACACTGCGATGTGTGAGACGGACATATACGCTTAGACCTGACGTTCACTACACTTTGTACTAGGTTTGCCTGCGAGTTAGACGGTTAGAGAACTCATTGTCTTTTGTCTCTTTTTGCCTTTCCTTTCACTTATTTTTTTGAGTGATTCATAAAAAAATCACCATTTTTTCCGCTCAATGCATCCAACGCTTGATTTAACCAGTGGAGTGGAGACAAGACACGTTTGTTAACAGAATCTGCTTCACTAGTAATTTTCCACAGTCTCTTGCAAAATAATTCAAATGCATCAGCAGCTAGACCAAAAGCTCCTACATGCCTACACTCAGTCAACTGCAACCAAAAATAGTCGCCTATTGCTTTGATTAGGCCGCTATCCAGCAATTGTGGGTAGGGAAACTAAAAAGCAATAAAATTGATTGAAACCTTCTTCCCCAAGCAAACCACCTTCTCCATGGCTAATGTGAATAGTGATGAAACAGCTTTGTGCGTTCTCCAACAGGCTAGCAATAGTTTTTGAGCCAGCACATTGTGTGCAATGGTCATGTTATTTACATCATTTTCTTGCTCTAAATCCCTTTTTATGTAGTATGCAACCTATAGGTTGTGTCAACAATTTCTGCCGCTTTTGAATGGCCGTAAAGACTCCACTAAATTATACATATGGCCATTTGAAATTCTCGACACACCCTGCAAATTATCCAAAGACGTACCAAGCTTCTGCAGAAACTCCTGTGGCAGAAATCCTTCCGGTGATGCACTATGCACTACAGGTGAAACAATTTGGGCAGCTCGAAAGCACAGCTCAACAATTAGTAGAAGGGTCTCTGCTCCTTTTTCTTGCAATGCCCAGTCAGGATTTGACTCGAAAATGCCGGTTAAAATGCCCTCCACCGGACTCATTAGTGGGTATACAGGCGTGCAGTTGGATATCTCCAACAAGGACAAAGGCAAATTTGACTCTAATTCCGAGCAATTTTTGGACAGATTGTTCAAAAGCTGGACCAAAAGCGGCGGAATCTCGTGGAATAAATGGCTAGTTAGAAATTGGAGACGAAAAATAATCGAGGATTGAGCTTTTGAAGAGGGCTTCAAGGCAAACATTTTTTCTTTAGTGTCTCGGAGGAAGCAGGTCAAATCCTGCAAATTGTTCCTCCCTAAGCTGTAGACATTGCTAACTACGAACAAGAGCATACCCATGATTCATGTAGAACTTTGATTTGAGTAGCTACTTCCAGAGCAGCAAGTTGGCAAATCTCATAGTCGTCATCGAAACTGGCCAAAAGCAGCTTGAAATGATCTTGCCTCAGCCAAGAACTCAATTGAAAGTGCTCAATTATTGATTGGCCTGAATACTTTAAAGGGTATTAAGCACATAAATCCTTTCAATCGCAATGCATTCAATCCTCAAGAATTCAACTTTCATGGCTCAGTCATCTGACAGGACGACACTGAACTAGCCCCGGGTCCAACTCACCTCGCCCAACTAGCTCCGGCTACAAAATTATTTGTTGGCCGAGAATCACTGAATCTAGGTTAGACAGGATATATATGCTGAGTCTCAGCTAACGGAATGCTTGAGCCGTAAAAATGATGAATTCATTCACCTACTTACCGGTGAAAGACTTATTTGAGGAAATATTGTAATGTGCTTACCCAATTCTCCACCTTTGCCTCTGCTAGAACAGAACATAAGTCTGAGAATTTGTAGCGCCGAAATTCTTCTATTGAAATTAGAGTTTTGGGCCAAGGCGTCAAACGCCAGTTCAAGTAAGTAGACCAGAAAGTGGGTGTATTGTGCAATCACTTGCCGGTCAGTCTTTTCCATGAGCTTTTTTCTGAACAATTGTCTAGAGCTTTCTCTCATCCTCTCCAACAACTGAAATTTTTAGTATGCAAGCCGTAGAGTGGGGTGAATTCCACCTTTCTGAGTCCATCCACTACTTGAGTTCTGGCAGAGGGGTTTTGTTCGGCCAGATTGCTGGCCACAAACTGCTTGGCCAAGCTAGACTCCACTAGACACACAGGTCTTGAAGTTTTTGGGTGGTCGCACAGCAAACTCCAGGCAGCCAGTTTTTTCTAGAATCATAAAAGATTACTGGATCATCAACAAATCGACTTGCATCAAAGCTATTGCTGAGAAGACCAGCAAGAAGACTCTTCATTGGCATGTAATCTGACCATCCAAGGTTTAGACTCAACGTTTTTTGGTGTGTAACAGCCATTTTGGTCAGCAGGAGATTTGCCTCAAGAGAGTGTTTGGATGTGGGAGGCAGAGCTGTGGATAAAGTATGTAGATTTAGCCTTGAGTGTGTAGATTTAACCTAATTACCTGACAATTCCACGAAGTTGTCCATAAACCAATGGCGGAACTGAGCATTCTGTAATTTCTTCAGCAGAAACCGTTTTTCTATGGCCGAACGAACTTCTAAAGAGTCGCTTAACAGCTGCTCTTTGACCATTTGGACGTGGAACAGGTGACGTTCACAGGTGTTACATATGTCTTGGCAAATGAGTGCTGAGATCTATAACGATGAAGTGGCTGTATACTAATACTTGACCGTGGAAACTGTATCTTGAAGAGATGTGCACACCTCCTCAACTTCGAACAACCCCAGTAGTTGTCCATTTTTTACACATTTCACCAATATTGATATCAACCAATCTTCAAAAAGCGCAAACATGTAGAAAGTGCTATAGCCTAGTCCTTCCATAGTATACGGCCTCGGAACCGGCTCAGATGTATACTACCGAAAAAACTTGACCTCTCATTTTTTAAACTCAAACACTTCTCAATTAAAAAACGCCTTTGTCTATTCAATGTGGCTCGGTTGCCGGATATGCGAGGAATCCAACTTAGTGGGCCCCACGTAAGGTTAAAAATTATACGATATTCTTGCAGTAAAAGATATGTTTTATTAAGTCTGTGAAACTAACTCCACTATCCAAAGCTGGGTTCTTGCCAAACTGTGCATATAATTCGCTGAAGAATTCACTGGACAAAACCAATCTTGCTCCTGCCTGAGAGTGAGTAGTCAAACGACACTGAAATAAGGTGATCATATATTGAAAATGATGGAGCCAAGATATTACCAAAGCATTCAGGCGACAACGACTCAGACATGAGGTGTCCATGAGATTATCTTTGAGGGAGTCCAGCCAACGGCACTGGCTGTAAAGTGTACATTCTTGACATTGATTACGGTGAAGATGGAGAAGATTATCCAGGGTATCCAATATTTTGTAGCCAACAACTTCCAGTTGATAGTCCAGGAATTGTTTGATTAACCCAAGAAGTAGTTGTTCGGTTGCCTCGTTGATTAACTGGCTTCTCTCCCTGAAAAAATGGAAGTTGAAAGAATAAGGCTGAACAAAGCGCTAATTAGTCACCTCATAATAGCAGATACCCGAGCAATATGCATCACCGAATTGTAGACCTGCTGAGGATTGCAAGATTCTAACTGACAGTTTTGGATCAACGCAGGCAGACAGAAGTCTTGGAGAAAACAGGAGTGAATTGAACAACATGGCTCCAACCAACTTAAATATGCTCTGGACAATAAAAAACTGAAGTCTTTGACATCTCGGCAAGTCATCCTGAAAAATTTGATTTATATGGTGTTGTGAGGAATTATTTGAAAACGGTTTTGTCTCGAGTGGAACTCGGTATAACTCTATGGTATTACTTCATTAAAGATCATTGATTGTGTGGTATTAATGTTATTGTTGTTTTATGCTGGTTGTTGTGTGATAAATTGTGTTCCGTTAAATTACTTAATTATACCGTTTTTGGCGCAGTCGGCAGGATTCGAACCTGCGCGGGCAGAGCCCAATTGATTTCGATAGGTTACTCTTAGAATTGACAATTTAAGCAATCATATTTTTTGAAAGACACTGCGAGACTCCCAAGCCTAAATGCACTTCTCTTTTGTTCATTACTATGCTCTCTCGACTATATGTATGCTCTTTTGTGGTGCTTCAACTTATCTGAAGCACTACAAAAGAGTATATTTGAGTACCCTGGGTTAAAAAATTCTAGCGCTCTTCTTTGCCACTGTTGCCATCTTTTAGCTCTGCTCTTTCAGTACTATTGGTAATTTTATCAATCTAGGCGAACTTATATAGCTATAGACAAGATCTACTTTTATCTGTAGAGTACTATCGATGTATCTAATATTACCCACTGTTAAGCAATATATGGCAATGGTCGATTGGTCCTAATTTGGAGCAAAAATATCGTATCTAGATAAGCAAATGACGAGCTCTAATTATCTTTTGTCATTTTTCTATTCCTCTTAGATCTTCTTGCTTCTGCATCGGCTATTTCATTGGACAATTCAGAATGGCTGTACTTAAAAATGCTCATCGATGGAGATTATTGAGAACATGTTACTACTGCATCGAAACTAGTTTTCAAATTTCGTAGTCGTGTTCTCCAGAAAGCCAACATTGGCAGTAATTCAAAATAAAATTGTAATTTGCCTCTGATACCGAAAAAAATAATTTTGCAAGGTCTTTATCTTGTCTTCCTTAGGCCCTAAATCTTCTGCAAAGATGATGGAAATAAAGCAAGACCTTGGTTGGTCGAAATTTGATCTAAAATCTTGGCTGTAATCCTTTGGGGGTTAAATTGGGACGTTCACCTTGGTTTTTTTAATCAAGAGTACAAGTGCACGGGAAAATTGTGGGCTACCAAAACCGGATTGGACAAATTTAGGTTTGAAAAGAGGTTAGATAGGCCAACCGAACCGAAAGCTGAAAAAATGTCGGTTTTTCGGCCGAAAAAGCCGACAATTCTATCCCACTTGGTCTTCACTTTTTAGATCTGTTTACATGCGTGTCGTAAACGTTGGAGTCGTTTTTTTTTTCATGCAAAAGATTCGCGTTTTTAGTCTTGTCCAAATGAGAGTAGATAAAATAGCATCCGTTGAGCATTCTTCCTTGGCTACCGCTTCTCGTGTATGGTGTGTTAGCTGGAACTTCAGTGGCAAGGTTCTGGCAAGTTGTGGAGATGACAAGTCTATCAAGATCTGGGGTTATACGCATGGTAATCTTGTTTTTTTTTTTTTGTCGAGTCGTTGTGCATAGGCCATAAAAAGTGGTTATTCTTTTACGTTTAACTTTTAGAAACTGGTTTGAGAAAGCTTAACACACTCTCTGGAGATCATACGAGAACTGTCAGATGTGCATCTTTTTCTCCTTGTGGTAAATACTTGGTCAGTGGGAGTTTTGATGCGACTGTAATCATTTACGAATATAGCAAGTAACATTTTCGGATTGCTTCCGATGTAAAAGACAATCACATTATTTTAGTGGCGATTTCGAGGAAGCTCATAAGCTGGAAGGGCATGAAAATGAAATCAAATGCTGCCAGTTTTCGACGTCAGGAGAATTTTTAGCAACTTGTAGCAGAGATAAGACCGTGTGGATATGGCAAGGTTGATGTTTTTGTAGTTTTTTTTTTAGCAAAGACTGAATGTGGTAAACTGTATGAAATTTTTAGTTGACGACAGTGGCGACTACGAGGTTGGCTCTATACTTCAAAACCACTCCGCCGATGTTAAATTTGTTGTTTGGCATCCAACTGATGATGTAAGATTTTTTATATGAGTGCTTGCATGTAAAACATAAGATTTGTTGACTCTACTGTATTATACTCCCACCATGGTGATTGTACCTAGAAAACCAATTACTTTGGGGGGATGGGCTATAAACGATTGGGGGGAGTATAATACAATAGTACTGATTTGTTTTTTTAGATTTTAGTCTCCGGAGGTTACGACTGCTCTATTCGATTTTATATTTTTGACGGAGAAGATTGGGTAATTGCATGAGGTGCGTTGTAACTTTTTGTGAATTTTTAAAGGTTTTTGGGTAACGCAACACGCCATTCAAGAGGCTCATGACAATACAGTGTGGGATGGTGCTTTTGATGTTAGCGGCAATTTGTTTGTTACATGTGGTGCTGATTGTGCAATCAAGGTTATTTTTCATCGATTTAGACCTTAGAAGTGCTTGTGTAAACTGTTGACTTAATTTAGGTCTGGAAAAAAAACGATCAGCCTATTGAAGGACGTCGCTGGACGAAATTACTGGATCATCCCATTCTTGATACAAGGTGGCCACTTTACACCATCTCCTGGAACTATGAAAGCGGCATAATTGCTGTGGGTGGCGGTGACTCCACGATCAGGTTTTTACTTTAGTCCTTGAAAAGCTTTTGTGAACTGTCAGGAATCTCTTTTTAGATTCTTCTCTCTGGACGAAGAGAATGCTGCACTTACCCTGCTTGACAACATCAATCTCGATGCGGAAATCAATTGTGTTCGGTGGAACCCAGTGGAAAAAAATGTGATAGCGGCTGCTTGTGATGATGGAACCGTCAATGTGATTAAAGTTAAAGATCATTGTTGAACTGTATTCCAATCCAATAAAAATTTTTTATTCATCCTTTCTGTGCCTCCTTGCTGACTTCCCACAAATTCGACTTGTTTTCTTGTAGCGTGTGCAATGAGAAATTTCTGAAAGCTCATTTTTCTAGTGCCCATAAAATGGACTGCGATATAGCTTCTTATCATGTCGAATCCTATAACTTTATGGCGGATGAAGGTCTTCAATTGGCAGCAGAGAATGTACCAACAACAAAATTACGTCTGCCATCTGGTGACGCAGTGGAAATTTCTTATGCTGTTGTTCGCCTAGGATATCCTGCACTTGAAGGTAGCACT